>SJYC01089236.1:0-10598 GCA_006408675.1 Madoqua kirkii
GAGGATGAGATGGCTGGATGGCATCACTGACTTGATGAACATGAGTCTGAGTGAACTCCAGGAGATGGTGATGGACAGGGAGGCCTGGCGTGCTGCGATTCATGGGGTCGCAGAGTTGGACACGACTGAGTGACTGAACTACCCAACTAACTAACTAAGGGTGTTTTATTCCTAGCTTTTTAAGGAATCTCCATACCATCTTCCATAGTGGCTGTATCAATATACATTCCCACCAGCAGTACAAGAGCGTTCCCTTTTATTCACACCCTCTCCAAAATTTATTATTTGTAGACTTTGATGATGGTCATTCTGACTGGTGTGAAGTGATATCTCATTGTGATTTTGATTGGCATTTCTCTAATAATAAGTGATGTTGAGCATCTTTTCATGTGTTTGTTAGCCATCTGTATGTCTTCTTTGGGAAAATGTCTGTTTAGATCTTTTCCCCACTTTTTGATTGGGTTGTTTGCTTTTCTGGCATTAAGTTGTATGACTGCTTGTATATTTTGGAAATTAACTCTTTGTCAGTTGTTTCCTTTGTTATTGTTTTCTCCCATTCTGAAGGTTGTCTTTTCACCTTGCCTATAGTTTCCTTTGCTGTCAAAAGCTTTTAAGTTTAATCAGATCCCACTTGTTTACTTTTGTTTTTATTTTCATTGCTCCAGGAGGTGGGTCATACAGGATCTTGCTTTGATTTATGTCATCGAGTGTTCTGCTTATGTTTTCCTCTGAGTTCCATAGTTTCTGGTCTTATATTTAGGCCTTTAATCCATTTTGAGTTTTTCTTTGTGTATCGTGTTCTAATTTTATTCTTTTATATTTAGCTATCCAGTTTTTCCAGCACCATTTATTGAAGAGGCTGTCTTTGCCCCATTGCATATTCTTGCCTCCTTTGTCAAATAAAACGTACCATAGGTGTATGAGTTTATTTCTGGGCTTTCTATCTTGTTCCATTGGTCTATATTTTTGTTTTTGTCTTGATGACTGTAACTTTGTAGTATAATCTGAAGTCAGGAAGGTTGTTTCCTCCAGCTCCATTTTTCTTTCTCAAGACTGCTTTGGCTATTCTGGGTCTTTTGTGTTTCCACATGAATTGTGAAATTTTCTGTTCTAGTTCTGTGAAAAATGCCATTGGTAATTTGATAGAGATTGCATTGAATCTATAGATTGCATTTAGTAGTATAGTCTTTTTCACAATATTGATTCTTCCTACCTAGAAACACAGAATATCATCTCTCCATCTGTTTATGTCATCTTTGATTTCTTTCATTAGTTTCTTATAATTTTCTGCATATGGTTCTTTTGTCTCCTTAGGTAAGTTTATTCCTCGATATTTAATTCTTTTTGTTGCAATAGTGAGTGGGATTGATTCCTTAATTTCCCTTTCTGATTTTTTTTTATTGTTAGTATATAGAAATGCAAGTGTTTTCTGTGTATTGATTTTGTATTCTACAGCTTTGTTAAATTCACTGATTAGCTCTAGTAATTTTCTGATACTATCTTTAGGGATTCCTATATAAAGCATGTAAAGCTTTACTTCTTTTCCAATCTGGATTCCTTTTATTTCTTTTTCTTCTCTGATTGCTGTAGCTAGGACTTCCAGAACTATCTTGAATAATAGTGAGGAAAGTGGGCACTCTTGTTTTGTTCCTGATCTTAGGGGGAATGCTTTCAGTTTTTCACCATTGAGTATAATGTTTGATGTAGGCTTATCATATATGATCTTTACTATGTTGAGATTCCTTTTATTTCTTTTTCTTCTCTGATTGCTGTAGCTAGGACTTCCAGAACTATCTTGAATAATAGTGAGGAAAGTGGGCACTCTTGTTTTGTTCCTGATCTTAGGGGGAATGCTTTCAGTTTTTCACCATTGAGTATAATGTTTGATGTAGGCTTATCATATATGATCTTTACTATGTTGAGATAGATTCCTTGTAAGCCCATTTTTTGAAGAGTTTTGGTCATAAATGGGTGCTGAATTTCATCAAAGGCTTTTTCTTCATCTATTGAGATGATCATATGGTTTTTATCTTTCAGTTTGTTAATATGGTGTATCACATTAATTGATTTGTGTATACTGAAGAATCCTTGCATCTCTGGAATAAACCCAACTTGATCACGGTGTATGAGTTTTTTGATGTGTTGCTGAATTTTGTTTGCTAAAATTTTGTTCAGGGTTTTTGCATCTATGTTCATCAGTGATATTGGCCTACAGTTTTCTTTTTTTGTGTTGTCTTTGTCTGGTTTTGGTATCAAGGTGATGGTGGCCTTGCAGAATGAGTTTGGAAGTGTTCCTTCCTCTGCATTTTTTTTGGAAGAGTTTTAGAAGGATAGGCATTAACTCTTCTCTAAATGTTTGATAGAAATCTCCTGTGAAGCAATCTGGTTCTGGGCTTTTGTTTTCTACAAGATTTTTGATCACAGCTTCAATTTCAGTGCTTGTAATTGGGTTGTTCATAATTTCTCTTTCTTCCTGGTTTAGTCTTGGAAGATTGAACTTTTGTAAGAATCTGTCCATTTCTTCCAGGTTAACCATTTTATTTCCATATAGTTGTTCATAATAGCCTCTTATTATCCTTTGTATTTCTGCATTGTCTTTTGTAACCTCTCCTTTTTCATTTCTAATTTTGTTCATTGATTCTTCTCTCCTTTTTTCTTGATGAGCCTGGCCAAAGGTTTGTCAATTTTGCTTATTTTCTCAAAGAACCAGGTTTTAGTTTTATTAAAGTTTACTACTGTTTCTTTCATTTATTTTTCATTTATTTCTGCTCAGATCTGTATGATTTCTTTCCTTCTACTGATTTTGGGCCATCTTAACCATTTTAAAGTGTACAATTCTGTAGTGTTAAGCACATAATTATTGTTACACAACCAGTTTTCAGAATTCTTTATCTTGCAGAAATGAAATTTTATACTCATTAGACAGCAACTTCCCATTGTCCTTTCCCCAGCCCCTGGCAACCACTATTTTAATTTCTGTCTCCATGAATTACCTTCTCCAGTTATCTCATAAAAGTGGAATCATGTACTATTTGTCTTTTTGAGATTGATTTGTTATATTTAGCATAATGCCTTCAAAGATCATCCATGTGTAGCATATGATGGAATTTCCTTCTTTTAAAAAAAGAACACTGCTCTACAGTGTTGTGTTGGTTTCTTTTGTATAACAAAGTGAATCAGCTATATGTATACATAAATCTCCTCCCTTTTGACCTCCTTCCCACTGCACTTCATCCGACCTATCTAGTTTACATATGGTAGCATAGGTATGTCAGTCCCAATGTCCCAATTCATCTCACTCCCTGTCTGCCTGTCCCAAGTCCACGTGTCCATTCTCTATGTGTATGTCTGTATTCTTGCCATGTAAATGGTTCATCTGAACCATTTTTCTAGATTCGACATATTAATGGTAATATATGATATCTTTTTTCTCTTTCTGACTTACTTCATTCAGTATCACAAACTCTAGGTCCATCAAAGTCTCCACAAAACACCCAATTTCATTCCTTTCTTAGCTGAGTAATATTCCATTGTATGTATATATCATAATTTGCTTATTCATTAATCTGTCAATGGATGTTTATGTTGCTTTCAATTCTTGGCTACTGTGAATAATGCTGCTTTGAATATGAGTGTACAATATCTCTTCACAACACTGTTTTCATCTATTTTGGGTATATACTTGGGAGTGGAATTGCTGGACTATGTGGTAATTCCTTTTTTAACTACTTGAGAAATTAACACACTGGTGACTCTTCTAATAAGTGTGAAATAGTATCTCTTTGTAGTTTTGGCTTACAGTTTTCCTAATTATCAGTGATGTTTAATATTTTTTGTGTGCTTATTGACCATTTGTGTATTTTCTTTGGAGAAACATTTATTCAAATTCTTTGTCCATGTTTGTGTGTGGAAGTGGTTCATGGGCAAATTCTAAACGCTATTTTATTGAAATACAATATAAGAAGAGTGTGAGAGTATGAAAAAGTAATGATTAAATAATGAACAGAGGGGATAACAGAGTGGGAAATCATAAATGGAAGGCACACACAGAACCATGGACTGAGGGTTTCTAGATAGCCTATGCAATAAAGAGCATTGGAGAGAAAAAAAAAATCACTGTGCTCAGGAGAGATTGACATTTCTGTAGCCAAGGGGATAAGCAACCACTAAGACCAGTTTTAAACCCATTTAATCACTATCATGAGAGAACCTAGTTATACTGCTACTGATAATTTTTTCCCCATAGCCAAGCTCAGTCAGCCCTAGGATGTGCACCTCTGGGACTCCATTAACCTCTGAAATACACATTTTCCATGGCCTCTGAGTCAGTTGTTCAGTCGCTAAGTTGTATCTGACTCTTTGTGACCCCATGGACTGCAGCACACCAGGCTTACCTAATCTTCACTTTCTCCTGGAGTTTTCTCAGATTCCCATCCACTGAGTTGGTGATTCTATCTAAACATCTCATCCTCTGTTACCACCTTCTGCTCCTGCCTTCAATCTTTCCCAGCATTAGAATCATTTCCAATGAATTGGCTCTTCACATCAGATGGCCAGAGTAGTGGAGCTTCGGTTTCAACATCAGTCCTTGCAGTGAGTCAGAGTGGTTGTCTTCTCCAGTGAGTGAGGCCATGAGCTGTAAGTGGCACTCCCAGCTGACTTTATTAAGTATAGTTTCATCCCTTGGGTTCAGATGCAGAGTAATGACTGCCTTTGCATCAGATTAAGTCACAGTTCTCTTTCAAAGATAAATTGTCATTTATAGAATCATCAATGTCATTCTTTAAAACTAAGCATCAGGAGGATCCCCTGGAGTATGAAATGGCAACCCACTCCAATATTTTCACCTAGAGAAGTCCATGTACAGAGGAGCCTGGTGGGCTACAGTCCATGGGGTCACAAAGGATCAGACACTACTGAGCATGCATGCACACACACACATTAGAAACTGTAGTTACTGTTATTAATTTGACAGTTCCTCTTTGAGAAAAAAGTCAAATAATGCTGCAATGAAAGCTTTCCTCAAATAAGCAAGCTCACTAATGTTTATAAGGTTAAACACATTCAAACTTAAATAGTGAACAAAAGTTGGCAGCTTGGAGACCATTGGTCTTATCTCCTCCCCAGATCACAGCAAGGTTAGTTCTCTCTATTTTCTACTTAGGTGAAAGGTAATGTCCATGAAATTTAGCTACACAGCAATTTACATGCAAACTTGCAATTAATGTCTTTATGATATTCCCTGATCAGCCTGCATGTAATTTTTAGTCAGATTAAAAATTGATAGAAAATGTCCACAAACCACGATCATCTTAACTGTTGAGTTTGTTTCTGTTTCACACATATTACAGAAATAAACCCTTTCTATTTATTGGGCTTTCCTGGTGGCTCACATGATAAATAATCTGCCTGAAATGTAGGAGACCTGGTTTAGTCCTTGGGTTGGGAAGATCTGAAAAAGGGAAAAGCTACTCACTCCAATATTCTTGCCTGGGGAATTCTATGGACAGAAGAGCCTGGTAGTCTATGGTCCATGGGGTTGCAAAGAGTCAGACTTGACTGGGTAACTAACACTTTCAAGTTTTGGGCCATGCCTGAGACATATGGGATCTTAGTTCCCCAACCAGGGATTGAACCTGTGCTTTTTGCATTGTATGTGTGGAGTCTTAACCACTGGACACATAGAGAAGTCCTACACTTTTCAATTTTTAATGTTAATTTGCAAATATATCCCAGTTTTTGTAAAAATACAAAAATCTTGTCTTATATTTCTTTAAGTTTTTAGACATATTCTAGCTCTTAAAAAGTGGAATGGATTTGACTTACATGATCTTCAAGAATACATTCATCTCCTCCCTCTGTACCCAGTGGTGTGCTCCAAGTCAGCTCTTCTCCTGCATTTTGAGGGGTTTCTAGAATGAGACTAGATATAGTCATTTAAAGGAGCCTGTGGGGAAGCCCTGCTGAGGAGAAACTAACGCTAATGACTCATCGTCCTGCTGAATGAACCTATGTTGCGCTGGCTAAGACACAAAGGTAGAGAATGGCTTTGGGGAATTACAGCAACTGAGGTGAATCCTGAGGGGACGAAGATGAGACTGTCAGGCAGAGAAAGACACTCTGGAACTCAAAAATATGCATCTAGATGGGTAAAAAAAAATTCTGGATATTTGTAGACCAAAAATATCCTGTGGATTTCAGGTGACTCTGATCTAAAGACCAAGCCCATGAAGGAAATCGAAGCCTCTTTATTGGCCTGTTGTAGGCCAACTTCCAACCCAGAGTGGGGCAGCATCCTCCCTTTTTCCATTAACTGCTTTGCCTGGGCCTCCACAGTCTTCTTGTTCTTCCACACAGATAAGTTGGGAGCCTGTGCACTTGGAGGGGGCTCCGCGAACCTGAGGGCCCCATAAAGTGTGGACAGTAGCCCCTGGCCCTCAGTCAGGATCCAGAAAACAACACTGTCTCTTTGGAAGCCAAAGGTCCTGTGTTGTGGAGCCCACTCCTTCAGTCTCTCCTGGGATCAGAGCTGTACTCTGAGGATCCATTATTTTCTAAGGGAGCCAGGTGACTCAGGCAACCCAGGGCAAGCATGTACCTGTTTTATAGCTACATTGTGGTCTGGGTAGAGCTGTCAAAGCCAGTCAAAGCATAGGGGATGCTAGGACCCATATTCAGCTTGTCTACTTCTATGATTTCAGGAGGAGCTGGGACAGAGGAGGCATGCAATTTTAAGTTCTTCTCAATAAGAAAGTGAACATGATACCCTTGGGGGGATGCTCCAGCCAGCATGGTTCCTGTGACAACTTGCTCTTGTACCTGGGGCCAGTTTCAAGCAGTTAGTCAGCTGCAGAAAGCCTGACTTTCTCCACACACGAGTGTGTCTGGGACAGGAAACTGAGCTCATGGGGAGAGTAAGTTTGAACAGTTCTTGCATGCCAGACTGCCTCTGTCTTTCAAAAAAAAAAAAAATTGCACTTAATTCCCACACTGACCTGGAGTGGTCAGGCTGATTGTCTTCTGTTTTATCCCAGAAAATCTAAACTGAGAAAAGTTATGAGACTTGTGCAAACAATAAAAATTGCAAAGCAGGGTTTGTCTGTTCATCCACTAATTTATTTGTTCATACATTCATTCATTTCACAAACTTTACTGAGTGCCTTTATGAGTTTGGGGCAGTCTACTTGGACACACTGGTGGCTGCGTTGCAGCCCACCCCAGGCAGAGCTTGCAGGTCCTCCAGGAGCAGCAGCAACTCCACTGACCTCAACTGTAGCCCTGAGAGCATCACCATGATCTGAGGTCTGGGGAGGGTGGCTGGCCCTGCCTCCACAGCTCCCTGCATCCCCTTTGCATTTCTTTTGTACCAAAAAAAAACCGATTTTACTAAAAGTCTTCTGTTGGGACACAGGCTGCCTCGCCTCTGGAGGAGGGGTCGTCCCACACCTGTGCCATAGAGGAGCGGGCCTCTTGGCAGGTTACCCAAGCCACACAGCCTGCTCCCCACACCGCAGTGTTATCTTTGTTTTAAAGGTCACATTGGAGAAGGAAATGGCAATCCACTCCAGTATTCTTGCCTGGAGAATCCCATGGACGGAGGAGCCTGGCGGGCTACAGTCCACAGGGTCGCAAAGAGTCGGACACGACTGAGTGACTTCACTTCACTGAGTGCCTATTAAGTTCTTGGCAATATTTTGGTCACTGAAAATACAGCAGCAAGTGAACAGTGAATAGTAATAAATATAAGTCTAGAGTTTAGGCTAGTTGTCCATACTATATATGTAAATTTATAATTTATCAGTATTCAGATGATATCAAAGGCTATTAAACTGGATGAGCTTAACTGAGAGAATGAGTGTTGAGAAGCAGAAGAAGAAGAAAGAAGAGGAAGAGGAGGAGCTGAAGGATTAGGGGAAGAGAGGAGAGGAGAAGAAAAAAGAGAAGACAGGGAAGAAGATGAGGATTAAGAAGAAGAGGAGGAGGAAGCAAAGGGGAAGACGGGGAAATGTCCAAAGCTTGAACCCTGGTTCCCCCAAGTTTAGAGATCACAGAAATGAGGAGAAAGCAGCACAGAGTATAAAAACAGTGGTCAGGGTGTCAGAAGGAAAGCTAGGAGAAAGGGCATCTGAAAAGAGAGTGTGTTCAGCAGCTCATAATGGTGCTGGCGATTCTAAAATGAGACCTAAGAAGCCATCTTCTGATTTAATAATGCAGAGGTCATTGTAACCTTGACAAGAACAGCTCCAAAAGATGCTATCGAATTGAGTTCTAGGAAGAATGAAAGAATGATTGAAAATAATCACATACCTTTCTTGTGTAAGTTTTGCTGTAAAGGAGGAAAGAAGTGGGAAGATAGGACTGGAGCTATAGAGGGAAATGAGAAGAGACTAGAAGGGGATGCATGTTTGAGTTCTTGTTTGTATTCTGTCCAGATCAGTGGAAGGGGAAAATGATGCAGACGGAAGGAGAATTTCTGGTGAGTGAGAAAGGAACCCCAGGTGATGGTGGGGTTGTTCCCAGACAGTCAGGGACAGCTCACCCACCATAACAGCCAGAAGATAAGTGGGAGCACATGCTATGGTGGGGGGGGGGCTTTGGCAAGTTTTCATCCAATTAATGTCTATGTTCTTAGAAATCAAGCAATTTGATTTTGGTCTTTCAGTACCAGTAGATGGACTATCCTAATTCAGAATTTCCTTTAGAAAAGCTTTTTTTAAGGTTCTCAATGATTTGACCATAAATTAAAATCTTCCAAGGCATCAAGTCCATTAGTGATTCTAGTTAGACAATGAAGTTATTTTGTGACATGTGAACATTTATGGTAAGCAACTGTATAATATTTTGCTATTGTCATAAGTGAAAAAGAGAACAGCCAGTTGTATGATTAAATCAACCCAAGAAAATAGGATTTCCAACTATCTGATATTTGCTTTCTGTTCATACTCAAGTGTGACAGCCCCATTTTTCACTCAAATAATGAATTATTATGTACTAGTCTGGATTCTTCACAGAAATAGAAGCAATCTGATATGTATATAGAGATTTATTATTAAAAATTGGCTCATGTGGTTATGAAGACTGAGAAGTCCTAAGATTTGCAGTCAGCTAGCTGACAGCCTTGGAGAGCTGATGATAAGGTTCTGGCCCAAGCCCAAAGGCCTGAGAAGCAGAATTGCTGATGGTGTGAGTTATAGCCTCAGCTCGAATCCAAATGCAGGAGAAGATCAATGTTCCAGCTTGAAGAGAGACAGAGAAAGCAAATTCTCTCTTATTGCATCTTCTTGGTTTTCTATTCAGGTTTTCAATGTATTGGTTGATGCCAACTTACATTGGAGAGGGCAATCAGCTTTATTCAGCCCACCAACCAAATCTAATCTTATCCAGAAATGCCCTTACAGATACATCCAGAGTGATATTTAGCCAAATATCTGGGCACTAATGGCCCAGTCTAACTGATACATAAACATGAAAATCATAAATTGATACACATGAAAAGAAGTGTAAAATCTATATTGAAGAGAAACTGATGGCCTTTGTTAAACATTGAGGCCATTCAAAATATGGAAACTCATCAGAATATCATTGGTAAATAAACAGAACAGGGAATGTTGTGGATCTTAATTCCTTGTGTACTCACATAGGCTATAACAATATGTGTGTGCATGCTCTTTCACTAAGTCATGCCTAACTCTTTCCTACCTCGTGGACTGTAGCCTGCCGGGCTTCTCTGTCCATGGGATTTCCTAGGCCAGGATACTAGAGCAGGTTGCCATTTCCTTCTCTAGGGGATCTTTTCAACCCAGAGATTGACTCCATATCTCCTGCATTTTCAGGCAGATTCTTTATCACTGAGCCACCAGGGAAGCCCATATACAAGGAGGAAGAAAACATCTTTGGAAATTACAATAAAAAGACCTCTCCTTTTTTGTTTGTTTTCTTTTTCTTTTTGTTGGTGGCTATACATTGATGCATGTGGGATCTTAGTTACCTAACCAGGGATCAAACCTGTGCCCCCTGCAGTGGAAACACAGAATCGTAACCACTGGACTGCCACTGGAGTGCCAAGAAAAAAAGATCTTATGTTAGGAAATGCATTATTTTGTTAGGGCTGCCATAACAAAATTGCCACAGACCAGATGATTTAAATAACAGAAATTTATTTTCTCACAGTTCTGGAAGCTGGGAGTCCAAGAGCAAAGTGTCAGCAGATTTGGTTTCTTCTGAGGCTGTCACGGAACGATCTGTTCCAGGTCTCTCTCTTTGGCTCACATCTGACTCCCTTTTCCCTGCCTTGTCCCTACACTCCAATCTGATGGTCAATGACTCTGATGATATTCCCAAACACTCTCCACTTCACAAGTACAAAATATTAAAATACAATTTACCATATCATAACTTTCAAAATTGTTCTTCCTACATTTCTCCATTAGTTCTTGAGTTCACCAGGAAAATTATAGAAATGATTGTTTCAGCCCAGATTTATAACTCACACTTCTCTAGTGGCTCAGATGGCAAAGAATCTGCTCACAATGCAGGAGACCTGGATTAGATCCCTGGGTCAGGAAGATCCCCTTGAGGAAGGCATGGCAACCCACTCC
>SJYC01089237.1:0-18332 GCA_006408675.1 Madoqua kirkii
TCATGTCTCTGCTTTTGAATATGCTATCTAGGTTGGTCATAACGTTTCTTCTAAGGAATAAGCGTCTTTTAATTTCATGGCTGCAATCACCATCTGCAGTGATTTGGGAGCCCTCCAAAATAAAGTCTGACATTGTTTCCACTGTTTCCCCATCTATTTCCCATGAAGTGATGGGACCAATGCCATGATTTTAATTTTCTTAAGGTTTAGCTTTAAGCCAACTTTTTCACTTTTCTCTTTCACTTTCATCGAGAGGTTTTTAGTTCCTCTTCACTTTCTGCCATAAGGGTGATGTCATCTGCATATCTGAGGTGATTGATACTTCTCCAAGCAATCTTGATTCCAGCTTGTGCTTCTTCCAGCCCAGTGTTTCTCATGATGTACTCTGCATATAAGTGAAATAAGCAGGGTGACAATATACAGCCTTGATGTATTCCTTTTTTAAAGTCAACTTTAGCAGAAGTCAAAAATCGATAGAATATAAGGGCTTCCCTGTTGCTCAGATGGTAAACAATCTGCCTGCAGTGCAGGAGACCTGGGTTTGATCCTGGGTTGGAAAGATCCCCTGCAGAAGGAAATGGCTACCCACTCTAGTATTCTTGACTGTAGAATTCCATGGGGAGAGGAGAATTCCATGGACAGAATTCCTGTCATAGGTTAGGAGGAAAAAGCTTCTGGGTTTCCCATAAGTCAGCCTTAGCAGGAGCCAGTGACAGATAGATAGGCAATCTATTTGAAGTTGTATGAGAAAAATGATTTCTATAAAGTACACCCTGGGATAGAGAAACCTTGAAGAGATTACAGCAGACTGGGAAAACCTAGACCAACCTTTTTAATACAAAGATACCGGTATATAATACTATAGACAGAAGTGTCTGATTTAAAGAGCTAATACACAGTAAATCTCAAATTATTTTTTAAGATATTTTGAAATCAATATTCACTGTAAAAATTTAGCTTCTATGAATGGCACATGTAGTACAGCAAATTAAAGATTTCTGAGCTGTAGGCCATCAATAAATTAGAAATTTAATAGGAAATAATAATTATAAAAACGGCTTAAATAAAATACTTTTAGAAGCTTACTATAAGTTAGGCTTTTCTTCTAAGGGGCTTACCTACATGTTTTAATCATTAAGATAAATATTAGGTAAATTTTAATATTATTATTTTTATTGATGGGGAACTAGGACATTGGGAACTTAATTAGTTTCTCAAAGTAGATCCTGAAGCAATGGTAAGCTAGACTTTAAGTTCAGTTTAGTTCAGTTTCTCAGTCCTGTCCAAGTCTTTGCGACCCCATGAATCGCAGCAGGCCAGGCCTCCCTGTCCGTCACCATCACCCGGAGTTCACTCAGACTCACGTCCATCGTGTCCGTGATGCCATCCAGCCGTCTCATTCTCGATCGGCCCCTTCTCTCCTGCCCCTAATCACTCCCAGTTTGAATATACTATCTAGATGGGTCATAGCTTTTCTTCCAAGGAGTAAGCGTCTTTTAATTTCATGGCTGCAGTCACCATCTGCAGTGACTTTGGAGCCCTAAAAAATAAGCTCTGACACTGTTTCCCCTGCTTCCCCATCTATTTCCCATGAAGTGATGGGACCAGATGCCATGATCTTCGTTTTCTGAATGTTGAGCTTTTAGCCAACTTTTTTGCTTTCCTTTTCACTTTCATCAAGAGGCTTTTTAGCTCCTCTTCACTTTCTGCCATAAGGGTGATGTCATCTGCATATCTGAGGTGATCGACATTTCTCCAGGCAATCTTGATTCCAGCTTGAGTTCTTTCCAGTCCAGCGTTTCTCATGATGTACTCTGCATATAAGTGAAATAAGCAGGGTGACAGTATACAGCCTTGATGTGCTCCTTTTCCTATTTGGAACCAGTCTGTTGTTCCATGTCCAGTTCTGCCTGTTGCTTCCTGACTTGCACACAGATTTCTCAAGAGGCACGTTAGGTCGTCTGGTATTCCCATCTTTTTCAGAATTTTCCACAGTTTCTTGTGATCCACACAGTCAAAGGCTTTGGTATAGTCAACAAAGCAGAACTAGATGTTTTTCTGGAACTCTCTTGCTTTTTCCATGATCCAGAGGATGTTGGCAATTTGATCTCTGATTCCTCTGCCTTTTCTAAAACCAGCTGGAACATCAGGGAGTTCACGGTTCACATATTGCTGAAGCCTGGCTTTGAGAATTTTGAGGATTACTTTACTAGCATGAGAGATGAGTTCAATTGTGCTGTAGTTTGAGCATTCTTTGGCATTGCCTTTCTTTGGAATTGGGATGAAAACTGACCTTTTCCAGTCCTGTGGCCACTGCTGAGTTTTCCAAATTTGCTGGCATATTGAGTGTAGCACTTTCACAGCATCATCTTTCAGGATTTGAAACAGCTCCACTGGAATTCCATCACCTCCACTAGTTTTGTTTGTAGCGATGCTTTCTAAGGCCCACTTGACTTCACATTCCAAGATATCTTGCTCTAGATTAGTGATCACATCATCATGATTATCTGGGTCGCAGTTCTTCTGTGTATTCTTGCCACCTCTTCTTAATATCTTTTGCTTCTGTTAGATCCATGCCATTTCTGTCCTTTATCAAGCCCATCTTTGTATGAAATATTCCCTTGGTATCTCTAATTTTCTTGAAGAGATCTCTAGTCTTTCCCATTCTGTTGTTTTCCTCTATTTCTTTGCATTGATCGCTGAAGAAGGCTTTCTTATCTCTTCTCACTATTCTTTGGAACTTTGCATTCAGATGCTTACATCTTTCCTTTTCTCCTCTGCTTTTCACCTCTCTTCTTTTCACAGCTATTTGTAAGGCCTCCCCAGACAGCCGTTTTGCTTTTTTGCATTTCTTTTCCATGGGGATGGTCTTGATCCCTGTCTCCTGTACAACGTCATGAACCTCATTCCATAGTTCATCAGGCACTCTGTCTATCAGATCTAGGCCCTTAAATCTATTTCTCACTTCCACTGTATAATCATGGTTCATACTTGTGTAGGGATATTAACAAGTAAGTTAAAAGCAAGGCATAAAATAGGTGATATTACTTATCTCTGGAATGTATAAACTATGTGGCTACAACTCACTATTGTCATTCAGTTGCTAAGTTATGTCTGACTCTTTATGACTCCATGGACTGCAGCAGGCCAGGCTTCCTTGTCCTTATCTATCTCCTGGAGTTTCCTCAAACTTATGCCCATTGAGTCAGTGATGCTATCTAACCATCATGTTCTCTCCATCCTCTTTTCCTGCCTTCAATCTTTCCCAGCATCAGATTTTTTTTTTTTCCCCAGTAAGTCAGCTCTTCACATTAGGTTGTGAAAGTGTTGCAGTTTCAGCTTCAGCATTAGTCCTTCCAATGAATATTCAGGGTTGATTTCCTTTAGTATTGACTGATTTGATCTCCTTGCTGTTCATGGGACTCTCAAGAGTCTTCTTCAGCAATACAGTTCAAACACATTGATTCTTTGGCACTCAGCCTTCTTTTTAGACCAACTCTCACATCCATATATGACTACTGGAAAAAACATAGCTTTTACTGTGTGGACATTTCAAAGTGAGACAGTAAAGTGTCTGCCTGCAATGTGGGAGACCTGGCTTTGACCTCTGTGTCAGGAATATCCTCTGGAGAATGAAATGGCAACTCATTCCAGTACTCTTGTTTAGAAAATTCCGTGGATGGAGGAGCCTGGTGGGCTACAGTCCATGGGGTTGCAAAAAGTCAGACACAACTGAGCGACTTCACTTTCTTTTCTTTCTTTCCTTCCAAAAAGCTGGAATCTTTTAATTTTGTGTCTATAATCACCATCCACAGTAATTTTGGAGCCCAAGTCAGCTCCAGGTCTTGTTTTTGCTGACTATATAGAGCTTTTCTATCTTCAGCTGCAAGGAATATAATCAATCTGATTTAAGTATTGACTACCTGGTGATGCCCATGTGTAGAGACATCTCTTGTGTTATTGGAAGAGGGTATTTGCTATGACCAGTGTGTTCTCTTAACAGAACTCTGTTAGCCTTTGTCCTGATTAATTTTTACTCCTAGGCTAAACTTGCCTGTTATTCCAGGTATCTCTTGATTTTCTGCTTCTGCAACCAGTTACTTATGATGAAAAGGGCATCTTTGTGTGTGTGTGTTTGTTCCAGAAGGTCTTGCAGTTCTTCATAGAACTGTTCAACTTCAACTTTTTCAGCATTTGTGGTTGAGGCATAGACTTTGATTACTGTGATGTTGAATGGTTTGCCTTGGAAACAAACAGATCATTCTGCTGTTTTTGAGATTACATTCAACTACTGAATTTCAGACATTTTTTGACTATGAGGAATACTCCATTTCTTCTAAGTGATTTTTGCCATCAGTAGTAGATATAATGGTTATCTGAGTTAAATTCACTCATT
Source organism: Madoqua kirkii (assembly GCA_006408675.1). Classification (NCBI taxonomy): domain Eukaryota; kingdom Metazoa; phylum Chordata; class Mammalia; order Artiodactyla; family Bovidae; genus Madoqua; species Madoqua kirkii. Next base: position 4,397 of record SJYC01089237.1, read on the forward strand.
CTCATTCATTTTAATTCACTGATACATAAGATGTTGATGTTCACTTTTGCCATCTGTGGCTTGACCCCGTCCAATTTACTTTGATTCTCAGGCCTAACATTCCAGGTTCCTATTCAATACTGGTTTTTACAGCATCAAACTTTACTTTCATTATCATACACAGTCACAACTGAACATTGGTTCCACTTTGACCAGTCTTTTCATTCTTTCTGGAGAATTGCCCTCTGTTCTTCTCCAGTAACATTTTGGACACCTTCCAACCTGGCAGTCATAACTTTTTGCCTTTTCATACTATTTGTAGGGTTCTTGAAGCAAGAATACTGGAGTGATTTGCCATTTCCTTCTCCAGTAGACCAAGTTTTGTCAGAACTCTCCACTATGACCTGTCCATCTTGGGTGGCCCCACATGGCATGGCTCATGCTTTCATTGAAGTTACACAAGTCCCTTTGCCACAACAAGGCTGTGATCCATGAATCAGACAACTTGCTGAGCCTGCTTGAAATAGGAAATGAGGAAAGATCACATTTGCATAGGCTTTAACACATGCCAGGAAAAAACTCTGCTTTAGAGATGAGTGTATATCTAATGTTTTCTTAAAAATAGGTCAAATTTCTGAAACCTAAACAATGAATTTTCATGAGATCTGTAAAATCTTGAGCTTATGATTACACGGGGGCTTCTTTGGCTAACTAGAGGCTAATTGGGAGAGATCAGATCCAGTAACACTATCTTAGCAAGGGATGGGTGGCCTTCAGAAACTGTCATTAATAGTGGGTAAATCTTCATTTACTTGCCTAAATCCTATTTTTCTGAGAACTTAGAGATCATAGATGATTATATTGAAATCTGTTTACAAATCCACATTACTCAAATTATTTTAACTTAGTAAGGGTGAGCTCCAGGAATTGGTAACGGACAAGGAGGCCTGGCGTACTGCAATTCATGGGGTCGCAAAGAGTCGGACATGACTGAGCAACTGAACTGAACTGAACAGAGGGTGCTGTAAATGCTTTCCATGTTTTAGGTATTGCATACTTTCATGTATCTCACTTCACTTAATCCCTAAAGCAGTCCTGAGGGGTAAGTCTTTATTTTTCTGACAGGGAAATGGAGTGTCAGAGAAACTAAGTAATGTGTCCCAGGCTACAAAATGTCTAAGTTACAGAGTCAGTAGTCCAGGTGTCTTTGGCTCCAAAATCTATATATGTAACCTGTATGTTAGATAAACATTTATATTGAAATCTGTTTACAAATCCACATTACTCAAATTATTTTAACTTAGTAAGGGTGAGCTCCAGGAATTGGTAACGGACAAGGAGGCCTGGCGTACTGCAATTCATGGGGTCGCAAAGAGTCGGACATGACTGAGCAACTGAACTGAACTGAACAGAGGGTGCTGTAAATGCTTTCCATGTTTTAGGTATTGCATACTTTCATGTATCTCACTTCACTTAATCCCTAAAGCAGTCCTGAGGGGTAAGTCTTTATTTTTCTGACAGGGAAATGGAGTGTCAGAGAAACTAAGTAATGTGTCCCAGGCTACAAAATGTCTAAGTTACAGAGTCAGTAGTCCAGGTGTCTTTGGCTCCAAAATCTATATATGTAACCCGTATGTTAGATAAACACAAGCTTACTGTTTAGTTTCAAAGATATAAACCTTTGAAAAGGAAGAGGAAAAATAATATTTATTTATTTTTCTTAAGACTAAAACGTTGAAAACTTACAATTTACTAAACTGAATAATTGATACACAAATATTACTTGAGAAAATTCATAAATTAAAGCTTGGAGAGAAAGAAAACTTATTTAAAATTGATATTTCTTGTATTTAAATGAGCAGGCATTATTGTCTAAGAATTTTTTTCTTTAGTTCTTAAATAATTTAATTATTAAAAATAATTTGTATTTCTAGTACTTGCTATTTAATATTGCACAAGTTTTCCATTTGATTCATGTGTTTGTTAAATGTTTTTAGGCTAATTGTTCATTGTATGGACTCAGTATGCATTTGGCCCGTGACCTTGAGTCACCTTTACATCTCCATTTGCAAGGATGACTTCTCAGCTTTGTGAAAAAGCTGCCTGCAGTCTGCTGAGTCTCTCCTCACTCAAAAGCCCAGTGGATTGAGAGTACTTGAGAAATAATTTACCCCAACTGAAGTCCACCCCTAAACCAATCATAAAAAATTATCAAACAGAAACCTTAAGTAAATAGCATTGGGGAACTAGCAGGAGGTGCTCTCATGTCCTGAGACAATAGCAGAGCCCAACATTATAGCACAAGGACAATCGTGACATAACTCTAGTATTTGCAGCAATTTTAAATTAATGAAAATCTAGACACAAATTTTTGGTCTCTAAAAACTAGATCTGAAAGTTTGGAGAATTTATATAATTTGGTAAAGTATTAATAAAGATTCTATCAGGGGAGTTTGTAATTTCCTCAGTTTAGTCTCACCACAGCAAAAATTTGAAGCAACGGATGGGCCAGTGATAGAGCTCAGTTTTATTTGTCAAGCAAAGGAAAATGCATCCTCGAGGCATGAGGGCCAGCTGACCCAAAAGACCCTAAGAGAAGAGAGGCCAGTGGCTCAATATTGGCTCCCCTTTTGATATATTTTTTCTCATCCCCCTGAGCTTGTCCTATTTAAATTGGCCTAGCCAGGAGGGCTGTTTGTTTCACCTGATGTTCTCAATCTGGTCCTTGGACCTTTCTTTGTTCTATTTTTGCAGGCTTTTCCCTTCTTTGTCTTTTAGTCACTACTATTTTTGGACTCCTTTTTCCTATTATTACTACCTAATATTCCCCCCTCAGAGATGGAAGAAGGCCCAATTCTTTGGGAATATGGGCATCAAGGTGTTTCTGGCTACTTCCTGCTGACCTAAGATGGCGAGGGGGCATTGGGCCTCCCTCTTTTACTAATATCTAGACTCAGAGTCCTTCTAATAGTGTCCATCTAAGGGTGAGTGATATTTTCATGGTCGGGTGTAGCTTTATATATCCTTGTTGAACTGGCACTGCATGTTGTGGCTGGCTTACCTGGCAGAGACAAAATGGGTTAGATATTTGATAATATACGAAGTAATCATAAGCAGCATCAATATGGTGATAACAAGGGTTAGTAGGGGCATTAGCCGACTCCAAATTCCCACTGGCCAGGAGTAGGATCTTCTAAAGAGAGATTTTAGCCACCCTGAGAATTCTCCAACACATTCCTTGAGATCCTGTAGGATCTGAATGATTTTCTTGAAGACTGTGAGACTTTCTTTAAGCTGGAGGTATTTACCCAGAAACAACATGTCTCATTCAAGATGGCTCAAGTCCTTCCTTGTTCGAGGATCAAGAGATCTATCTCCTGTCAATTTGGAGTATACCCCCTGCCAAACTGTGTTGGCTCTTTAGAGCTATCCTGAGAAATCTTAACCCCAGAAACTTAATTTTGGGGGTGTTCATTAGAATGTCACTCATTTGTAGTCCTGAGTAGGTATCTGTTCTTCCCAGGGGCTCATGGATGTATTGAGTGCCCTCTTCTGTTTTCTTCCATGGCTTGACTCATGAGTAGTGAATCCAGGAGTTGTGTCCTTTTACAACTGCTCTGGGGGTAGAAAGTAGTACAGAGTAGTAACCCTTCCATATGGGCTGGAGTTGAGCCTTTAAGGACCCATCTTTCCAGACTTTAATTAGGACTTGAATCTCTAAAGCATATAGTGGTGGTTCTTTAGAATCTTTTGAGTCCTGGTTGACATCCCACAAGCGTATGTCTTGTTGGAATTGTCCAATGGCCATGGTAGAAGACCAGAGGGTCTGAGCCTCTGGATATAGGTAGAGATCATTGACATAAACAAAAAGTCTCCCATATGGCATCTCATAAGGGGCTAAACCAACCTGTTCCTTAGGGGCAATACAGGTGCGGAGGAGAGCTACTGGTAAAGTCTTCTTCATTCCCACCAGGTGGGTTATCTTTTTTTATCGCTGATTTTAAGAATTGGTTGGCTCTTTCTACTTTTCCTAAAGACTGAGGCCTCCAGGCACAATGGAGAAAATAAGTAATGCTCAATGCTTTAGAGACCCCTTGGGTGACCTTAGAAGTAAATGATGTCCCATTGTCACTTTGTAATGACCTGTGCTGGCCAAATCTTGGAATGATTTTATGGAGCAGGTTTTTTTTTTTTTTTTTTTTTAATCACCTCCTCAGTCTTCTCAGTCCCAGTGGTAATGCCTTCAATCCATCCCATGAGTATATCTATCACGACTAAAATATAGTGAAAATATAGTATAAAATCTCAAGGTATTTATACCCTTGAGAAACTGGCACTGGGTGAAGTCTATCTGCTTGTCCTCTCCTGGGTAGGTCCCATGTCATTGGACAGGCTGGGCCAGCTGGGATCTTCAAATTCCTTGGGTGTTGTTTAATTGACAAGTGGGACAAGAGGAGACCAATTGCCTTGTAGTCATTTGGAGGCCTGTTCCTCTGAAGTACCTTTCTAGTAATCTTTGGAGGGCCTTCTCTGCTAAATGAGTGAGGCCTGTAAGGAGTTAACCAACTTCCAGTGGAGGTTCCCAGGCAGAAAAAGGAGTTCCTCCTTTTGGAACCACCCCCATATGATCTTGAAAGTTCTCACTTTTAGCTTTAAGAGTATCAGCCTCAGTATATGAAGGAAAGAAAGAAAGTGAACTCAGTCATGTCTAACTCTTTGTGATCACATGAAATCTTGCCTACTAAGTTCTTCTGTCCACTGGATTTTCCAAGAAAGAGTGGATTGCCTTTTAAGGAATTTCTGGAAAATTAGTGTGTGGAACTAAGGTCTCAACCCCTATTAATTCATTGCTCTGTAATGCTGCTCTCTTACCTGCCTGAACGGCTGCTTGGTTCCCACATGCCACTTTTGTGTTCCCTTTTTGGTGTCCTTTATAATGGGAAACTGAAACCTCAGTGGGCAGATGGACTGCCTCCAAGAGCCTAAAGATCTGATCACTATATTTGATTGGGGATCCATGGGTAGTGAAGTGGCCTGTTTCCAAAGAGAAGCATGTGCATGTGGCACCAGAAAGATATACTTGGAGTCAGTGTAAATGGCTACTCTTTTTCCCTTTTCCCAGCTCTAAAGCTTGAGTCAGGGCTATGAGCTCAGCTAATTGGGCTGAAGTGGCTGTGGCAAAGGTTTAGCCTCTATGGTCTCAAAATTGGAGACTACTACATATCCATCTCTTCTTTTTCCATCCAAGACACAGCTGCTTCCATCAATGTACCAGATTTCTTCAAGATTGGTCAGATTTTTTGATAATCCCTCTTGGGGTTTTGTCCAGTGGTCCAAGTTTTCTAGGCAACAGTGAAAGGGGAGAGAGCCCTTGGAGGTAGGCAGGAGGGTGGCTGGTTTAAGAACCTCACAAGTGGATATTAGAATTCTTTAGTGCTATGCAAAAGAATGTATTTTTGAGATCCAAGACTATGAACCATTTGACACGAGGTGGGATTTCTCCCAAGATTACATTGGAATTGGCTACTGTGCAATGGAGGGGAACCACAGCTTTATTTATGATCTGGAGATATTAAACCATTCACCAGGTCCTGTCCTTTTTTTTTTTAATAGGGAGAATTGGGGTATTATATGGCGAATTGGTGGGGACCAATAGCCCATAGGCAAGGAATTTATTTGATAGAGACTGTAGTACTTCCTGAGCTTCTCTCTTGAGGGAGTATTATTTCCACTTTGGAAACCAAGTGGGATCTTGGCTCAGTGTGGTGGGCTCATCCAGGAGTCCTGTGGGGGTTGTCCGACAACTGGGGGTTAATTTTGTCCTCCCATAGTTTTTGGTCCTTCCTATTGGAGAGGGTGTAGTGGGTTCCTCAGCAGTAACCAGAAGTTGTAGGGCTCTAGGACTGAAAAGCTTCCCATCACAAGGGTGGTCATCAGTTTAGTGGTCATCTCTTCCCAATAAGGGAGTAGGACCCTCAGGGAACACCAGAAACTGGTGGGAAATATTTCTCCATCCCAGCAACAAAGACATGCTCAGGTGAATGTTTTTGTAATTGTTTTTTCCTGTAGCGCACAAAATGGTATAGGTTTGGGAGGAGAAGGCTCCAGAGTAGGAGATCAGTGCAAAATAAGTAGCCCTTGTATCAACCAAGAAATTCTTGGACCTACTTTCCATATCCAGTTGCACCCTTGACTCCAGTCCAGTGACAGGCAGGCTGGCTGGAGTGGGCTGCTTCAGTTGTGTTGAACCTTCCTGAAGGAAGGTTTGGTGCTTGATCTTGAGGCTCTTAGGTCTCCAGGGCAAAGCGCCACCAAATGTCCCAATTGATAGCATTTGTTGCAGGCCATTTTAGGAGACTTGTTATGCTTTGGACACTCTTTGGCCCAATGCCTCACCTGTCTACAGATTAGGCATTTTGCCTCATACCTTGTCCTTCAAGGACTCAGGATTTGACATAGGTTTTCCCTGGAGGGTGGCCAGCATTGGGGCATGACTTGTCTTGTACCTTTTATCCCTTTCCTGGGCCTTGGCTTCCCTCTCCTGTTCTCTGTTATAAAAGGTATTGGTGGCTGTCTAGACCATCTCACCTAAAGAGGCAGCAGAGTCCTGCTGCTGTAGCTGTTGTAACTTTATCCTGATGTCTGATGCACACTGGGACAGGGATTTGTCCTTTAAAATCACCTGTCTCTTGTAAGAGTCTAAGTCCAGATTGGTAAGCTTTTGGAGGGCCTCTTTTAGCCTTTCCAGAAAGGCAATGGGGTTCTTGTTGGGCTCCTAAATTATTGCTGAGACCTGGGCATAGTCCCACAACTAATAGGCTTCCTTTTATTTTTATGGGTAGAGTTCCTTAAGGATGAGTCTTTCTGAATATTATTCTACCCAGTACTGTTGCAACCTGAGAGCTGAGTGTCTCTGAGTCAGGGTGCAGATCCCCAGGCAGCATGAAGCATGAAAGCCTCCTAAAGATTGAATCCCCAGGCAAGTCAAAGCATATCAACCTCCCAAGAACTGGGTCCCTGGGCAGGTCAAGGCATGTCGACCTCCTGGGACCCCTGGACTGGTGGATCTTCAAGCATGTTGAGGTGTGACAACCTTCCAAGGATAAGATCTCTAGGCAGGTAAAGGCAGGTTGACCTCCTGGGACCCCCACACTGGCAGATCCCTGAGAAGATTGAGGTGGGACAACCTCCTAGGAACCAGATGCCTAGGCAAGTTGAAGCAGGTTGACCTCTTAGGACCCCCGGGCTGGAGCTGGACATCCCCAAGTTCTCCAGCATGACCAGTGCTGGATTGGATTAAGGAGTTGTAATCTTAACTTATTGCTGGTTTGTCCACCGTGGATGGGAATAGATATAATGATGTAAAGCAATCCAAGTCTATGCCCTGAGACTGGGAACCTGGTGAAGAATCCACAGGACTTATCCTGTTACTGCTCTGAATGAATGTAAGTCATTGATTTTCCTCTCCTGGTCCTCCATAAGAGAAGTTTAGGGTGTTTCCAATGGAAAACATTTCATTTTCATAGACCCACTTTTAGTAATAGCAGAAGTAATGACAAAGGAGTGGGTTATCAGTTCCTGTTAGAGGCATTAGTGAAAGAAAGGGAAATCACTCAGTCATGCCTACTCTTTGTGACCCCATGGACAGTAGCCTGCACCAAGCTCTTCCATCCATGGGATTTTCAAGGCAAGAGTACTGAAGTGGGTTGCCATTTCCTTCTCCAGGGAATCTTCCCAACCTAGGGATCAGACCCAGGTCTCTTGCATTGTAGACAGACACTTTACAATCTGAGCCACTAGGGAAGTCCATTAGAGGCATTAAGAGTATTTTAATAATGAGTTAGGTAAAGCAATGTTGCCTATAAGGGGGCAGGATCCTGGTTATAGGGGTTAGTAAGTGGCTTAAGAACATGATAAGAAGCAACAGACCAGGTGTTCCCTAAAAGTGGAGTGGTGATTTGATCCAGAGGTATGTTTGTAACCTTAGGAGAAGCATGGTAAGGGTTTGGGCCCAAACAGCCTGCAGGGCTAACTCCCAAAGTGGCAAATATCCCTAGAAGCCCAGTTGCCTTTGAAGGGATGACACCAACAGATGGACTTCTAAAAAGCATTGTGTGCCTGTCATCTGCCCTAGCAGGTTCACTAAGAGATGCTATTATTGAACATGTTGTAGGGAACATGGAAGATGAAGGCCTCAATATCTAGAGAGACTGAATATTATACAGTATTTTTCTCCCAAGGGCCAGCTATTTTGTGGTTATCCCTCTGGAAGATTGTAGGGGCAGCATTGTGGGCCCAGACAAGGCTCAGGAAAAGAGCGTGAAACAGGAGGGGAGAAAGCAGGGCACAACTTTTGAAAAAATGACATTGCCCAAGGGTATGCTACCGCTAAGTCACTTCAGTGGTGGCTGACTCTGTGTGACCCCATAGACGGCAGCCCATCAGGCTCTGGCAGCCCACCAGCCTCTGCCATCCCTGGGATTCTCCAGGCAAGAACACTGGAGTGGATTGCCATTTCCTTCTCCAATGCATCAAAGTGAAAAGTGAAAGTGAAGTCGCTCAGTTGTGTCCGACCCTCAGTGACCCCATGGAGTGCAGCCTTCCAGGCTCCTCTGCTCATGGGATTTTCCAGGCAAGATTACTGGAGTGGGGTGCCATTGCCTTCTCCGACCCAAGGGTATAACATAAACCAATTAAAATCAAATGGATCCAAGATGATAAGTCAAATTTAACTAAACCTTGCTCCTCAATCTGCAAGGTAAATGACACATCTAGAGGTGCCAGGACAGTTCCAAGGCACTGTTAAAATACTGTAAAGTGGAGTGGGTGGTTCCTGAACTGTTGGGATGATCCTCCTCATTAGCATATAAAATTACCCAGCTAGGGAAAACTAACCACACCATATTCCATGGCCAATGCACTCCCCTCTGTGATGGCCCACACTCTCTCAGAGTGTGCCTCTCTTTGAATCCAAACAAATCCACCTCTTACCTATTGCTGTGTCTCTCACTGAATTTTTGCAATGAGACATCAAAAGACTGAACTTCATTAGGCCTAAAGTCAGGCACTGAGGGTTTTGGCTGGGCTCAAGTTCTGGGAGAGAGAAGGTGAAGGATGGGAGGAAAAAGCAGTGGGAAAAACATGCCCAGGAGTCTCCTTCATAAACTGCCAGAAAATGTGCTAAATACCTGACCTGTGCTCACAGTTTTCATTGGCCTGATCGTTGGCACAAAGAAGATTAAGGACAGAAGAACCCCGCGTGGCCTGCTTGGCAACAGATACTAAGTAGCCCCTGCCAGAGTTCGTCAATTGCACCCACTGCTGCTCACCTGTTTGCAGGGAGTGCAGGAAACAAGAAATGAGAGATTGTAAAGGAATAAAGATTGATGCTAAAGCTGAAACTCCAGTATTTTTGCCACCTCATGCAAAGAGTTGACTCATTGGAAAAGACTTTGGTGATAGGAGGGATTGGGAGCAGGATAAGTAGGGGATGACAGAGGATGAAATGGCTGGATGGCATCACTGACTCGATGGACATAAATCTGAGTGAACTCCAGGAGTTGCTGATGGACAGGGAGGCCTGGCGTGCTGCGATTCATGGGGTCACAAAGAGTAGGACACGACTGAGCAACTGAACTGAACTGAGCCATGTGTCCTTCCAGTCATAGAAGAGAGGACCCCCCACCTTAACTGGATGTCTTCTGGTATCTGAAACTGAGCCACACGAACTTTCTGCCAAGTTTGTTTCTGCTGTCTCGGTTTCCAGCACGCTGGGCTTCCTGTCCCTTCCACTGGGCTGGGTTTTCTTCTCATTCATCTTCCACCAAGGGAGCTTTTGCACAGTTGGGCTTCTGTTGTGCTTCGCCTCTCCCTCACGGGGGCCAAGCCCAGGTTGTTTCAACCAGGTCAAATCCAAGACACAGCACCATATATGTGGAGGGAGTTTGTAATTTCCTTGGTTCTGTCTCACCACAGCAAAAATTTGAAGTGATGGTTGCACCAGTGCTACAGCACAGTTTTGTTTGTCAAGCAAAGGAAAATACATCCTTCAGGCATGAGGGCAGGCCGACCCAAAAGAACCTGAAGAGAAGAGAGGCCAGAGGCCCAATTTTGGCTTCTCTTTTTATGTTCTTTTCTCCTCCCCTTGAGCCTGCTCTGTGTAAGCTGGGCTAGCCAGGAGGGCTGTTTTTTTCATCTGAGTTTCTCAGTCTGGTTTTTGGGCCTTCCTTTGTTCTATTTTTGTAGGCTTTTCCCTTCTTTGTCTTTTCAGTTCAGTTCAGTTGAGTTGCTCAGTCGTGTCCAACTCTTTGCAACCACATGAAACTCAGCACGCCAGGCCTCCCTGTCCATCACCAACTCCCGAGTTCACTCAGACTCACATCCATCGAGTCGGTGATGTCATCCAGCCATCTCATCCTCTGTTGTCCCCTTCTCCTCCTGCCCCAATCCCTCCAGCATCTTTGTCTTTTAGTCATCACTATTTTGAACTTCTTTTTCTTATTCTAAACACCTAACAATTTCATTTAATGCACAATTAAGAAAATAATATAAGACATGCAAATTATAAAAATTCAAGGAATGCATAACTTCAAAGTCAATGAAAGAAGAATTTTGTTTTTGCCATGTCCAGGTGGCAGATCTACTTATTCCAGGGAAACACATACCTACAGCAACTTCAGTATCTTGACTACAATTTTTCTATTAAATGCACTGTTTTTTCTTTTTTTGAGTAATTTTTCATGCCTATTGTGAAGTTATTTTACTCTTACCTATTTTTTACAATTTAAAAAATCTTCACATCCCTCCTTAATGTTATCCAAGCATTTATTATTGTTAGCATCACTAATAAAAAATATTCCTAAAATCATTAGATATGACAAAATACCGCCAAAAATTTTTAAACGCTCAAGTAAATAATGTGCCACACTCTGAGGTTAATTTGGAGTTGGATACTTTACAAAATGTTGAGGTAATGCAACATTTTTTAAAAAGCATTACAGCAGAAATACTTATAATTTTAAAACCTATGTGTAAGCAGGCAAGAATGTTTAAAAAATCTGGTAATATGGATGCAAGGTCCACACCATTATCAGCACAGAAAGAGTGTGGATTCATGACCTCTGGGGTATTTCATTCCCATACGCATACAGAAACAATACGGATTCATGTGCACTGACATATTTCATTCCTCTGGAGAAAAATAAGCTTTGAATTATATAAATTTTGAATTTCAAGACTTCTTCAAGTATATTTCTTTAACTCAAAATGCAAATATTTTCTCTTCAATATTGTCAAAGTGTTAATTTTACATCATCCTCAAAGTGATACTGAGGGTCAGACAGGACTGAGGGACTTCACTTTCACTTTTCACTTTGATGCATTGGAGAAGGAAATTATACGCATACAGAAACAATACGGATTCATGTGCACTGACATATTTCATTCCTCTGGAGAAAAATAAGCTTTGAATTATATAAATTTTGAATTTCAAGACTTCTTCAAGTATATTTCTTTAACTCAAAATGCAAATATTTTCTCTTCAATATTGTCAAAGTGTTAATTTTACATCATCCTCAAAGTGATACTGAGGGTCAGACAGGACTGAGGGACTTCACTTTCACTTTTCACTTTGATGCATTGGAGAAGGAAATGGCACCCCATTCCAGTGTTTTTGCCTGGAGAATCCCAGGGATTGCAGAGCCTGGTGGAATGTCGTCTATGGGGTCGCACAGAATTGGACACGACTGAAGCAACTTAGCAGCAGCAGCAGCAACACCACACATCAAGCAGGATGTAATAAATAATTGTTGAGGATTTTGAGAACAGCTAAAGCAAATGTATTTTATAAAATTTTATAAAGCCATAACAAACTCCGGGGAAAACTTAATTTCTAGCTGGTTTTTACAAACTAACCCTTGTTTAAAATATATTTATTTTCGGTAGATTTCAGTATCACTTTGGTGCTGCTGCTTCTAAGTTGCTTCAGTCATGTCCAACTCTGTGTGACCCCATAGACGGCAGCCACCCGGACTCTGCAGTCCCTGGGTTTCTCCAGGCAAGAACACTGGAGTGAGGTGCCATTTCCTTCTCCAATGTATCAAAGTGAAAAGTGAAAGTGCAGTCGCTCAGTCATGTCCGACTTTTAGCAACCCCATAGAATGCAGCCTACCGGGAGCCTCCTCCACCCATTTTCCAGGCAAGAGTACTAGAGTGGGTTGCCATTTATGAATGGTTTATTATATTGGTTCAAACACTATAAAATAACTTACATAAATGATATAAAAACATTAACTGGTGGATACTTCATACTGTTTTATAAGTCAAAAATGGAATTTCTAATGGTGTCAGTTTCACAGCAGTTTTTGTTTGGAGGTTTTGTGTTGTTTGAATCAAATATGTATTAATATAAGACATGCAAATTATAAAAATTCAAGAAATGCATAACTTCAAAGTCAATGAAAGAAGAATTTTGTTTTTGCCATGTCCAGGTGGCAGATCTACTTATTCCAGGGAAACACATACCTACAGCAACTTCAGTATCTTGACTACAATTTTTCTATTAAATGCACAGTTTTTTCTTTTTTTGAGTAATTTTTCATGCCTATTGTGAAGTTATTTTACTCTTACCTATTTTTTGCAATTTAAAAAAATCCTCACATCCCTCCTTAATGTTATCCAATCATTTATTATTGTTAGCATCACTAATAAAAAATATTCCTAAAATCATTAGATATGACAAAATACCGCCAAAAATTTTTAAAAGCTCAAGTAAATAATGTGCCACACTGAGGTTAATTTGGAGTTGGATACTTTACAAAATGTTGAGGTAATGCAACACTTTAAAAAAAAGCATTACAGCAGAAATATTTATAATTTTAAAACCTATATGTAAGTAGGCAAGAATGTTTAAAAATTTTGGTAATATGGATGCAAGGTCCACACCATTATCAGCACAGAAAGAGTGTGGATTCATGTCCTCTGGGGTATTTCATTCCCATACGCAAACAGAAACAATATGGATTCATGTGCACTCATATATTTCATTCCTCTGGGGAAAAATAAGCTTTGAATGATGTAAATTTTGAATTGCAAGACTTCTTCAAGTATATTTCTTTAACTCAAAATGCAAATATTCTCTCTTCAGTCTTGTCAAAGTGTTAATTTTACATCATCCTCAAAGTGATACTGAGGGTCAGACACTACTGAGCGACTTCACTTTCACTTTTCACTTTGATGCATTGGAGAAGAAAATGGCACCCCACTCCGGTGTTCTTGCCTGGAGAATCCCAGGGATTGCAGAGCCTGGTGGAGTGTCGTCTATGGGGTCGCACAGACTTGGACACGACTGAAGCAACTTAGCAGCAGCAGCAGCAACAACACACATCAAGCAGGATGTAAAAAATAATTGTTGAGGATTTTGAGAACAACTAAAGCAACTGTATTTTATAAAATTTTATAAAGCCATAACAAACTACGGGGAAAACTTAATTTCTAGTTGGTTTTTACAAACTAACCCTTATTTAAAATATATTTATTTTCGGTAGATTTCAGTATCACTTTGGTGCTGCTGTGTCAGTTTCACAGCAGTTTTTGTTTGGAGGTTTTGTGTTGTTTGAATCAAATATGTAGGTGGTCAAACTTTCCTAAAGAGGAATGTTTCTTTACGGTGTTCCATGGAATGCTCAGAAATATGGAAATATGTATCACTTTTGTTGATATAAAATGTGCCGTGTGCTAAGATATTCAATTATTCAACATGATAGAGTAATTAAAATGTTTATTATGATTATTAGTGTCTCAGTTTTCATTTTTAGTCTTCTTCCTTCTTATCACCTGTTCTAATCTATTCCTTTTATCCTACTTAGTTAATGTACACTATTTCATATATTTTTTTTTATCCTGAGAATTATTTTAAAAATAAATTTCTCAATTAACAAGATGAAAAGCAGTTTTTGCT
>SJYC01089247.1:0-28341 GCA_006408675.1 Madoqua kirkii
AATGTCTCACAATAATCTGTCATCCTGAGTACTGGGAGGAATTTCCCAATGACTTTGGGGATGAGAGGCATTTCCATTTGAATCTCAAAAGGATGAGATTTCATCTGATGTCTGTCTTATATTTACTTTTTTTGTAATTTGTACAAAAATTAAAAAAAAGAAAGAAAAAAAACTACTTTCTAAGAAGCAAGTATTAATAAATGTTACAAACCAACAAAGAATATTGCCAGAGTTTAACTTGTGAAGTCAAGATCAAGAATCATATGCTCAAGCCTTTCCCTTTCCTCCTTATAGCAAAAGCTATCCCACTAGGTAATCCATGATAAAGTAGATCAAATAGACCTGGAAGATCATAGTAGACCAAATATAATCTTGTGTGTAGTGCATATCCACTTGGAAAATAACATATGGAAGTAAATGTCTTCAGTATAATTTTCTTTGTGAAATGGTTGTCTTTCTTACAAAGGCTACTGGGGTTAACAGATTTTATACTTAAGCCAAATAAATACATCAGTTAGGAAAGGGAAATTTATGTGACAATAATAAATGAATACCCCCCACCCCATCCCCAGGAATGACAAACCTTAGTTGCCTAAAACAACAAAGACTTATTTCTTATTTGCTTTATGTGTTGTTCACTCCAAATATCTTTCCATGTTATCATCATTTTCACTATGGGACCTAAAGTAATGGAAAAGCAGCAGTCCAAAATATATCCACTTGTTCTGATCAAGGTTATATAGCAGAAGGTGTTAAGAAACAATTAAATGTTTAACCTAGAAGTGGCACACTTAGCTTTTTCTTCGCAATTCATTGACTAGTACGATTACATGGTTCCATCAAAGTACAAGGGAACTGGGGATAACACACTATCAGATGACAGGAAGGTATACATATCTACAAACAACAGTAATAAATACCGTAGTAGGCCAAGGTCGTTGTGTCTCTTCTGACCACTTATTTATAGCAAAAGAGAACTACAATATCCACAAGCCTCTTTTAATAAAAGAAAAAAATGATTTTCTTACCTTAGAAATTCAGCCTGTACTCCTATACCAGTGAACTGTGTCAGTTGTTGGCTTTTGGACAGTCAGACATTCGAAGAATTTCACTTTCAGACAGAGGGCAGGAAACTGTGAGCAATATCTGGATAACACTTGACACTGCTTTTGAAAAGGAACGAAAGAAGAATAAAAACTTCTTCAGATGTTTTCTGTCTTCTTCCACATTCGCATTTCTATCTTCTTGAAAAAAAGACTAAATTAGAGATTTGCAAAGAGAGTTGGGAAATGTTTGGTTTCAGTAGGACCATATAGATGTTAAAATGGAAAGAGAATTACCTTTGTGATGTAAAGGATTTATGCTTAACTAGTTATATGTCAGTAGGCAATTATTTATTATGACCTGTGGGTCAAATTCAGCTTGCTGCTTGTTTTTGTGTGACCCACAAGCTATTATTTTTTTAATAGATGGAAAAATTTTAATTACAGTTAAAAATATACTCAGTGCTCATAACATAAATACCATTTTGGAACATAGCCATACTCAGACATCTACAGGTATGTATGGCTGCAATGAGAGAGACCTGGGTTCGATCCCTGGGTTGGGAAGATCCCCTGGAGAAGGGAAAGGCTACTCCACTCTTAAAAAACTATAGTAGTGGTCCCCAAACTTTTTTGGCACCAGGGACTGGTTTAGTGGAAGACAATTTTTCCACAGACGGGGACACTGGGGGATGGTTTTAGTTTTGCCTGCTGATCATCTCCTGCTTTGCAGCCCAATTCCTAATAAGCCATGGTCTGGTACCACAAAGAGTCCAACACAACTGAACAACTAACACTCACTTTTTTTCGTACAGTACTACAGGGGGCCTGGAGGAGGAAATGACAAACCACTCCAATAATCTTGCCTGGAAAATCCCACAGACAGGAGTCTGACAGTCTGCTGTCCATGGTGTTGCGAAGAGTCAGATAGGACTTTGTGACTTAGCAGGCATGCACACACTATGTGGGACACAGAAACTAAAGATGGAACAAAATCATAATAATTTCAGAGGTTCAATCAACTCTGAGGACATAGGAAGTGGAAAGTCATCAAAATTGAATGGAAGTAAAATTAATATTAAAACCTGATTTATAGAGTCAGCTTTATGGCCTAGGAAACAAGACAATACATGAATGGGACAAGAGCAAGAATGTGTGTGTGTGTGTGTGTGTGTGTGTGTGTGTGTGTGTGTGTGTTGTGTGTGATTGTGATCAGAGTGGTTAAGGAGAGAGTGAGATATAGAGCAGTAGGAAAATTCTGCTCAGTTTTAGAAATAGCTGCTGGCATTTATACATTTATTTAAATAGCTGGTATGGAGTGTGGCTTATGCCTGAGTCAGCTCAACTTAAAAAGGAACAGATAAAATGGATACTCACTCTACAGATAACACAATAAAGTAAATAAAATAAAATAAGGTAAATAAAATCCATTTACTTATATTAAATTTCAGAAACTCATCTGATAGCATTGTTGTGATTGATGAGTCCCTATTCTACTTTTACATAAAGTGCTAGTTCTGTGTTGCTGTGGGAACTGTGACTTATACTCTAACCTTAATGGCCTGTTTGATGGTTAAGTAAGACTGTCAACATTATAATGCTGTTTTCTGAATCTTGCTGCTGCTACTAAGTCACTTCAGTCCTGTCCGACTCTGTTTGACCCCATAGACGGCAGCCCACCAGACTCCTCTGTCCCTGGGATTCTCCAGGCAAGAACAGTGGAGTGGGTTGCCATTTCCTTCTCCATCTGAACTTTGAGCCTATATTATTACATCAAACACAAAATAACGGTATCTGTCCTAATACAATATAAAATATGCAGCATTCATCCTGTCTTTATTAGAATACTTCTTAGAATCTTTACTTGTTCTAGATCTATCCCCAGAACCACTAATATGTTCATACTTCTGGGTACTGCTCTCCCCACCCCAAGATATATTCAGGACTTTTCTCTTTCCTGGATAATGATTCATATACAATTAATACTATTCTGTGTGTATGTGTGTGTTAGTCACTCAGTTGTGTCTGACTCTGCAAACCCATGGACTGTAGCCCGCCAGGCTCTTCTGTCCATGGGACTCTCTCAGCAAGAATAATGGAGTGAATTACCATGTCCTCCTCCAAGGGATCTTCCCAACCTAGGAAGTGAACCTGGGCCTCCTGCATTGCAGATTCTTTACTCTCTGAGCCACCAGAGAAGCCTAAAGGTTAAAATGATTTATGTCTCTATCTGTATATAGGTAGATAGATATTGATGTAGATATCACATAAGATCAGAAAGTAAGGTCCCCAGAACTAATATAAAGCTTCCAGTCAAAGTCTCTGTGTCTTTTTAAAATATAGAGATTTTTTTAAAAAAAGGATATATTCATTATATACATATATAAATTTAAAATATAATTTTCATATTGTTGTAATATGCAAAAGCTTTTCCCTCCAATTTGAATAATTTGGATTCATATGTATACACACCCATCCCACACACACGCAGTTTCAGAGTTTTCCCTTTCAGCAGGGATTAAAAATAGAAAGAACAGACTAGCATGGCACTCTTCTTTAGATCTTCCTTCAGCAAGTGACGTGGTTAACCCCCTGAGACACATAGGCACCAAATACTGCCAGTCTAACTAAAGCTAGTATAGGCTTCATGGAGGGTTGTTAAAATGGAGGAGGCATTTGGCCATGAAGATTGCTAGTAACATCATCATTGTAAGTAAGACAGGTTAGAAGGATTTTAATTCTTTTACTTTTGATCCCTTTCTGTCATACATTGGCTTCTGGAAGTTTTCTGTTATATAGAAACCTTCAGGGCAGATTGCTGAAGAGATTGTAGGGTGGGCAAAGTAAGGCATGTCTAACAGACACTGACCATCCATAAACAGAATTGATATATCTGTCCCATTATGATATTTTTCTCAGTAAGCTAATATATGCACATTCTTCTCAATACAGAACTCCAATCTATTTAAGTTCCTAATTGAAGTAAAATATGAAATGGGGTCACTTTTAGAGTCATGAAGGGGACCTAGGGTTTGTCTAAAGTAAGTCAGAAAGAGAAAAGCAATACTGTCTATTAATCCATATGTGGAATCTAGAAAAATGGTATGGATAAACCTATTTGCAGGGCATGGCTAGAAATACAGATGTAGAGAACGGACTTGTAGACATGGAGAAGGGGGGAAACAGGGAGTGGGAGCTGTTTTATACATGGTGGGATATATGTCAATCCCAGTCTCTCAATTTATCCCACTTCCTGTTTCCGTCCCTCTCCATGTCTACAAGGAGTTCAGCTTGGTGCTCTGTGATGACCTCGAAGGGTGGGATGGGGAAGGTGGGAGGGAGGTCCAAGAGGTAGTGATACATGTACACATATGGCTGATTCACTTTGTTGTAAAGCAGAAACTAGTACAACATTGTAAGGCAACTACACCCCAATAAAACAAACAAACAATAAAAACAAATCAACAATTAACATGATACAAGTCTTGGTGTTCTTGCCCTAAGGTTTAAGGCCAGGCTTTCTTTTTTTAATTTAATTTTTATTTTTACTTTATTCTACGTTACAATACTGTGTTGGTTTTGCCATACATTGACATGAATCAGCCACAGGTGTACATGATCTCCCAATGCCAAAGCCCCCTCCCACCTCCCACCCCATATCATCTCTCTGGATCATCCCTGTGCACCAGCCCCCAGCATCCTGTATACTGTATCGAACATAGACTGGTGCTTCATTTCTTACATGATAGTATACATGTTTTAATGCCATTCTCTAAAATCATCCCACCCTCTTCCTCTCTCTCAGAGACCAAAAGTCCGTTCTATACCTCTGTGTCTCTTTTGTTGTCTCACATACAGGGTCATCATTACTATCTTTCTAAATTCCACATATATGTCGGTATACTGTATTGGTGTTTTTCTTTCTAGCTTACTTCACTCTGTATAATCAGGCTTTCTTTTATAATGCTCTTCATTTAAAGTGCCTATGAGAGGAATTCCTTGCACATTTAATTGATAGAATATGCAAAATCAACCAAATAAAACTGTACAAAAGACTAAGTTGCCAATCATGGGTGATTTAGATAACTTAGAAAGGGCTCTCATAATTGCATACTTTTTTTTTCTTGTGCAAAATAAAGTGGATTTTAAGAACTTTATCCACCACTAATTGCAAAATACAAAGTGCCTGGTTGTTCTGCTGATTTATTCAGGTAATTTTCTAACTATTTATTTAAACTTTGTATGCATAATGAATTTACAGCTGATCCTAACCATGATTATAAATACAAATGAAATATTATAAATTATCATATAAAATATAAAACTAGAGAGTAATATCTTAAACTAGTGCTAAATTTAAATAGCAAAAATGAAATGCTTACAAGGTGGTTAATGATTAAGTTGAAGACAATAAATATGTCTCCATTTGGAGTTGACTGTTGCTTCCAATTGGCTAATGTTAAGTTGTTCCCCACTTTTAAGGGTGTGTTTTAATTTATATTACTGCTATAGAGTAGAACAAAGGCACTCTAGATTAAGATATAGTGATTATGTACTTCTTTGAAAGGCAATGCTACAACAATACCATTCAAAATTGTTAGAGTTGAAATAAATATGCAGAGGAATGGTACAGATCTGTAGCTAACATATATATATATATATTTGGAAACCTAACTAAGAATCACAGGAAAAGTTGAAGTTTGGCCTAGATACAAGACTAAGTCAAATTAGCAATGGAAACATGATATTTGTCAAGTCCATCATTTAATCAAAGTCTTACATGTATGTGTATGCAAACACACAAGCTCTGACACACACATCTAGCTCCTGCCCTTTGCCCCAAGTCCCCCATAATCTCCAGCTAGGACTCCTTCACCTACACCTGTGGGTTTACTCTCACTGCAGTGCCTGGGACCCATTCTGATCTTAACAAAGCTTAGCATAAGTAGTTCCAGGTTAATGTATCATCAGTAATATAGGTAATTATACAAGAACTCTGCAATGTGTTATGTTCAGCTAATTGAAAATATAGCTAGCTTCTGGTAATTCACTTTTAAAAATAAGCACACACGTAATATGCAATTAGTGAGATTATTTGGCTTTTTCAGAAAGCACACAGATCTGAACTCAAAGCTTTAATATATCAATTTTGAAGACCCTGGGTAAATCATATAGTCCCTTTATAGAGTCTGTATCCTTTGTTTATAAAGTGTGAGTATAAATTCCATAGAAATATACTATAAGTATAATTATCATATGGGAATTTTATGAAAGTTAATGAATTCACACATATAACATGATTATTGTGATTCATAGCACATGGTTTGTGCTCAATAGATTTTCTTCCTCAGTCATGATGACTTCCTGATCAGTGGGGAGCAGAAATGGAACTTTTCCATGCATACAAGTGGAAAAGTGGAGAGTAAATGTTTGACTGTGTTTCTCTAGGACTGTGCAGGCAAGAACTACACTGGGGCTGGGGGATGTGAACACTGACTTCATCAATGGACTGAAAAGAGTCCAATGACTCTTGTCATCAACATGACTCTGAGTCATCCTTGGTTTCTCATGTTGCTGCAGAGGACATATCGGACAATCAACAAACTAGCTTGACTAGTTCTCATTCCTTCCACTCACCCAATAAGCTGAGCAGATGGTTACAACTTCCTAATAGGCTAACGCTATACTCAATGCAGCAATCAGAGCTATTCTTTTAAAATGAATGTCAGATCATATCATCCTTCTGTGATAAACCCTCCAATGGTTCTCATTTTAGTGAAAAGTCAACCTTGTTTGCAGCAGCCTGAAAGTTCTTATTCACTCTGGTTCCTTTCTTACCAATCTTCCCTTGTCCCCTACCACTCTCCCTCTTGTCCACTTGCTCCAATCACACTGCTTCAGGCTGTAACTCTGGGGTTTCTGCACTTGCTGTTTCTTTTACCTAAAACACTCTTCCCTAGAAAACAATGTGGCTTCTGTCTCATTTATCCTGGGTCTCTCCTCATTATGCAGCTTCAGTGAATAGCATCCTACCCTGCTACCAGACGCTTATTTTCCTCCTCTGACTCTCTTTGGCTCTGTCACATTTATTATCTTCTAACAACATGAAAAAGCAAAATGATAAGATACTGAAAGAGGAAATCCCCAGGTCATTAGGTGCCCAACACGCAACTGGAGATCAGTGGAGAAATAATTCCAGAAAGAATGTAGAGATGGAGCCAAAGCAAAAACAATACCCAGCTGTGGATGTGACTGGTGATAGAAGCAAGGCCCAGTTCAGGAAAGAGCAATATTCTATAGGATCCTAGAATTTCAGGTCCACGAATCAAGGCAAATTGAAAGTGGTCAAACAAGAGATGGCAAGAGTGAACATTGACATTCTAAGAATCAGCGAACTAAAATGGACTGTGAAGTTGCTGAGTCATGTCTGACTCTTTGCGACCCCATGGACTGTAGCCTACCAGGCTTTTCCATCCATGGGATATTCCAGGCAAGAATACTGGAGTGTGTTACCATTTCCTTCTCCAGGGGAACTTCCCGACCCAGGGATCGAACCCAGGTCTCCTGCATTGTGGAGACACTTTAACCTCTGAGCCACCAAGGAAGCAAAATGGACTGGAATGGATGAATTTAACTCAGATGAACATTATATCTACAACTACAGGCAGGAATCCCTCATAAGAAATGGAGTAACCATCACAGCCAACAAAAGAGTCCAAAATGAAGTACTTGGATGCAATTTTTAAAATGACAGAATTATCTCTGTTCATTTCCAAGGCACACCATTCAATATCACAGTAATCCGAGTCTACGACCCAAACAGTAACGCTGAAGAAGCTGAAGTCAAAGGGTTCTATGAAGACCTACAAGACCTTTTAGAACTAACACCCCAAAGGATGTCTTTTTCATTATAGGGGACTGGAATGCTAAAGTAGGAAGTCAAGAAACACCTGGAGTAACAGGAAAATTTGGCCTTGGAATATTGAATGAAGCACTGCAAAGACTAATAGAGTTTTGCTAAGAAAATTCACTGGTCATAGCAAACACCTTCTCCAACAACACAAGAGAAGACTCGACACATGGACATTATCAGATGGTCAACACCAAAATCAGATTGATTATGATTATATTCTCTGCAGCCAAAGATGGAGAAGCTCTATACAATCAAAAAAACAAGACCAGAAGCTGACTGTGGTTCAGATCATGAACTCCTTATTACCAAATTCAAACTTAAACTGAATAAAGTAGGGAAAACCGCTAGACCATTCAGGTATGACCTAAGTCAAATCCCTTATGATTATACAGTGGAAGTGAGAAATTGATTTAAGGGCTTAGATCTGATAGACAGAGTGCCTGATGAACTATGGAATGAGGTTAGTGACATTGTACAGGAGACAGGGATCAAGACCATCTCCATGGAAAAGAAATGCAAAAAAGAAAAATGGCTGTCTGGGGTGGCCTTATAAATAGCTGTGAAAAGAAGAGAGGCAAAAAGCTAAGGAGAAAATGAAAGATAAGTTCCAAAGTGAATGAAGAGTTCCAAAGAATAGCAAGAAGAGATAAGAAAGCCTTCTTCAGCAATCAATACAAAGAAATGGAGGAAAAGAACAGAATGAGAAAGACTAGAGATCTCTTCAAAAAAATTAGAGATACCAAGGAAATATTTCATGCAAAGATGGCCTCGATAAAGAATAGGAATGATATGGACCTAACAGAAGCAGAAGATATTAAGAACAGGTAGCAAGAATACACAGAAGTATACAAAAAAGATATTCATGACTCAGATAATCATGATGGTGTGGTCACTCACTTAGAGCCAGACAGCTTGGAATGTGAAGTCAAGTCGGCCTTAGAAAGCATCATTACGAACAAAGCTAGTGGAGGTGATGGAATTCCAGTGGAGCTGTTTCAAATCCTGAAAGATGATGCTATGAAAGTGCTGCACTCAATATGCCAGCAAATTTGGAAATCCCAGCAGTGGCCACACAACTAGAAAAGGACAGGTTTCATTCCAATCCCAAAGAAAGGCAATGCCAAAATATGGTCAAACTACTGCACAATTGCACTCATCTCAAATGCTAGAAAAATAATGCTCAAAATTCTCCAAACCAGGCTTCAGCACTACATGAACCGTGAACTTCCAGATGTTCAAGCTGATTTTAGAAAAGGCAAAGGAACCAGAGATCAAATTGCCAACATCCACTGGATCGTGGAAAAATCAAGAGAGTTCCATAAAAACATCTATTTCTGCTTTATTGACTGTGCCAAAGCCTTTGAATGTGTGGATCACAATAAACTGTGGACAATTCTGAAAGAGATGGGAATACCAGAAAACCTGCCTCTTGACCTGCCTCTTGAGAAATCTGTATGCAGGTCAGGAAGCAACAGTTAGATCTGGACGTGGAACAACAGACTGGTTTCAAATAGAAAAAGGAGTACATCAAGGCTGTATATTGTCACCTCGCTTATTTAACTTCTATGCAGAGTACATCATAAGAAACACTGGGCTGGAAGAAACACAAGTTGGAATCAAGATTGCCAGGAGAAATATCAATAACCTCAGATATGCAGATGACACCACCCTTATGGCAGAAAGTGAAGCAGAACTAAAAAGCCTCTTGATGAAAGTAAAAGAGGAGAGTGAAAAAGTTGGCTTAAAGCTCAACATTCAGTAAATGAAGATCATGGCATCTGGTCCCATCACTTCATGAGAAATAGATAGGGAAACAGTGGAAAGTGTCAGACTTTATTTTTGGGGACTCCAAAATCATTACAGATGGTGACTGCAGCCAAGAAATTAAGAGATGCTTACTCCTTGGAAGGAAAGTTATGACCAACCTAGATAGCATATTCAAAAGCAGAGACGTTACTTAACCAACTAATGTCTGTCTATTTAAGGCTATAGTTTTTCTGTGGTCATGTGGATGTGAGAGTTGGACTGTGAAGAAGGCTGAGCACCAAAAAATTGATGCTTTTGAACTGTGGTGTTGGAGAAGACTTTTGAGAGTCCCTTGGACTGCAAGGAGATCCAACCAGTCCATTCTGAAGGAGATCAGCCCTGGGATTTCTTTGGAAGGAATGACCCTAAAGCTGAAACTCCAGTACTTTTGCCACCTCATGTGAAGAGTTGACTCACTGGAAAAGACTGATGTTAGGAAGGATTGGGGGCAGGAGGAGAAGGGGACGACAGAGGATGAGATGGCTGGATGGCATCACTGACTCGATGGACATGAGTCTGAGTGAACTCCAGCAGTTGGTGATACAGGGAGGCCTGGTGTGCTGCGATTCATGGGGTCTCAAAGAGTCAGACACGACTGAGTGACTGAGCTGAACTGAACATAAGACAGGAGCTTCCCAAGTGGCTCAGATGGTAAACTGTCTGAAGATACGTTTGCTTTTTTTTCCCCTGTTCATCTATTCTTCAGACATAACTGAGCGACTGAATAACAACAAAAACTGTTCCTCTACCCCCAAGCATGCCTTCCCAATGCAAGTTCTCTCAGTCCAAAAACTTTCTTTACAGTTATGTTCCTAAAATATTTTTCAGGTAAAGTGGGTGCTTATTCCTCCTCCTCCTGCTCCTATTCATTCAGTTGTTTCAGACTCTTTGTGACCCCATGGACTGTAGCCCATCAGGCTCCTCTGTCCATGGGATCTTCCAGGTAAGAATACTGGAATGGATTGCCATTTTCTCCTCCAAGTAATCTTCCCAGCTCAAAGATCAAATCCACATTAATGCAGCTCCTTCATTGGCAGGTGGATTCCTTACCACTGAGCCACCTAGGAGGCCCAAGTGCTTATTAAATGTTCATTAAATTAGTAAATTAAGATTATTCTAGTGCTGTGTTCTGAAAGCAATATTAAATTATTCTTTCAGTTTTTCAGATATAACATAGTAAAGGTATATAGTATATTCTAGGAACAAGTACTAGGAATAAAAGAATACTCTTTTCTCATGAAGTAGTACATTAAATAAAAGATTTTCAGATAAGGTAGAGCAAATAATAAATAATCACCTGGTGGAATAGTGGCAGAATTTAGTATCAAGGTCTAAGGCTGGTTAACTAAATGGAATTTTCTTAAATTGAGAAAAGGTGTGTCCAAATTTTTAAAGCAAATCACTGTAGTAGGAGGTTCTGTTTATGAGGTGAGAAAGCAACAGTTAGAACTGGGCATGGAACAACAGACTGGTTCCAAATAGAAAAAGGAGTACATCAAGGCTGTATATTATCACCCTACTTATTTAATTTATATACAGAGTACACCATGAGAAATGCTGGGCTGGAAGAAGCACAAGCTGTAATCAAGATTGCTGGGAGAAACATCCTTAACCTCAGATATGCAGATGACATCACCCTTATGGAAGAAAGTTAAGGAGAACTAGAGAGCCTGCTGATGAAAGTGAAAGAGGAGAGTGCAAAAGTTGGCTTAAAGCTCAACATTCAGAAAATGAAGATCATGGCATCTGGTCCCAGCACTTCATGGCAAATAGATGGGGAAAAAGTGGAAACAGTGGCTGACTTTATTTGGGGAGGCTCCAAAATCACTGCAGATGGTGATTGCAGCAATTAAATTAAAAGATGCTTACCCCTTGGAAGGAAACTTATGACGAACCTAGATAGCATATTAAGAAGAGACATTACTTTGCCAACAAAGGTCCATCTAGTTAAGGCTATGGTTTTTCCAGTGATCATGTGTGGATGTGAGAGTTGGATTATAAAGAAAACTGCGAGCTGAAGAATTGATGCTTTAAAACTATGGTGTTGGAGAAGACTCTTGAGAGTCCCTTGGACTGCAAGGATATCCAACTAGTCCATCCTAAAGGGAAATCAGTCCTGGGTGTTCATTGGTAGGACTGATGTTGAAGCTGAAACTCCAATACTTTGGCCACCTGATGTGAAGAGACCCTGATGCTGGGAAAGATTGAGGGCAGGAGGAGAAGGAGACAGCAGAGGATGAAATGGTTGGATACCATCACCGACTCAGTGGACATGGGTTTGGGTGGACTCTGGGAGTTGGTGATGGACAGGGAGGCCTGGCATGCCTGGCATGCCTGGGGTTGCAAAGAGTTGCACACGACTGAGTGACCGAACTGAACTGATAATGAATTCAGTCTGATATTCCACATTTATTAATGCTATGTCCAACTGTTCCTAGACAGTGATTATCCATTACTTCTAAGTAATCTTATCTTTTCACAAAGACCAAAGATTAAACTTTATTTTTTATCTTTTAAATTAATTACTTTAATTTTTATATCTTTTAAATTAATTAATTAATTAACTTTACAATATTGTATTGGTTTTGCCATACATTGACATGACTCTACCATGGTTATACATGTGTTCCCTATCCTGAATTTTAAATCTGTACCTGTGTTCATTCAGTATTGTTAGGAATACATATATCTGAATGCTTGGTTACTTTAATAATTCACATAATAATGATAATTTTCCTAGTATCTAAAAATGTTTTAGTCTTATCAAAGTTTTTTTGATGTTCATCATTGTTAGTGTTGATAATGCTTAGTTTATGAACTCCCTTCCTATCCCTTGCTTAATTTGATTGTTTGGTTACAAATGCTGAGTGGGCAAAAGGTGAGAGACTTAGAGAACTGATTCTGAATTATTTTAATTAATGGTAGAAGATGACTTTGGTATGTCTACCTCACACAGTAAAAACTGGAGAGAAGGGCTGAAAAAATTTTTAGAGAGTGGGCTTTCATGTCACCTCCCCCAAGGGGATGACTACATTTAGATTAATGTTGCTGCTTCTGCATTTTCCTGGAGGTCAAGATATTATTGCTCTTGAAAATGAATATCTAAGGTTTAGTAAGAGGCCAGACCTAGGAGCTTCAAAGAATTAGAAGCCAAATTTTCTCATTTGGTGGCACAAGATTGTCAGTATTGTAGATATTTTGTAAGAATAAAAGTACAAAGGGGTACTATTTAAGCAGACAGTTACTAGATAAAGTTTCCGTTCAGTTCAATTCAGTTGCTAAGTTGTGTCTGACTCTTTGCGACCCCATGAATTGCAGCACACCAAGCCTCCTGTCCATCACCAACTCCTAGAGTTCACTCAAACTCATGTCCATCTAGTCAGCCATCCATCCATCTCATCCTCTGTCGTCCCCTTCTCCTCTTGGCCTCAATCTCTCCCAGCATCAGAGTCTTTTCCAATGAGTCAACTCTTTGCATGAGGTGGCCAAAGTATTAGAGTTCCAGCTTTAGCATCAATCCTTCCAGTGAACACACAGGACTAATCTCCTTCAGAATGGACTGGTTGGATCTCCTTGCTGTCCAAAAGACTCTCAAGTGTCTTCTCCAACACCACAGTTCAAATATAAAGTTTCAGGTTTTTGCTATTAATATTTGCATTTTTTTTGTTGTTGTTGTTAAGGGGCTACATTTTTAAGGCTTTCTTATCTCTGAAATAAATACTAAACAGATTTGAAAAAAAATTTTGTTACAAACTTGCATGCCATGAGTTTGACTCAGCTCCGGGAGTTGGTGAAGGATAGGGAGGCCTGGTATGCTGCAGTTCATGGGGTTGCAAAGAGTCGGACATGACTGAGAAACTGAACTGAACTGAACTGAACTGCATGCCAAATACAGAGGTGGATTAAGTGTACTCTGTATTTTAGACAATGGGTTGGGGGTTTTAAATCTATTAATTCAGTGAACACACACACAGAATAGAGATTTTCACAGATTGAAGTTCAGAAGTTAAATACCATGCTCAAGGTCACCTAACCAATAAGTTTAGAGATGAATTTACAGTTTAGACATCCAATTCATAGTCTGATAATTGCTCTCCTATGTTATAGCTACTTCTTTTTATGATCAAAAATAGAATGAAAATATTCATACTTACATTTTAACACTGCACTTATGTTGCTAGTGTTAATATTCTCCTTTATTTACTTTTTGTCCTATTATGTCTTTGCAAATGGCCTCCTTGCTTCACCTGAGGGAAAGCAATTGTCAAAGTTGGTCTTAGAGACGTTTCTTTTGCTTGCTCTACTTCCACGTTATTTTTATCTTGTGGTTCATTTATTTTGGCACAGCAAGACTCACAGCTTCCTCTGCAATTTCATAAAATGTTTCTTGCCTCATAACCTTGTTGGCTGCCCTAATTGCAATGTTCCTCTAAAATAAAATGAATTTGAACTGCTACTTAAATACCTTTAAAATACTTTTCATTTCATGTACTTTAAACACATTTAGGATAGAGTATGTTTGTTAGTATAAGACACATTTTTCCTCCTCTATCTTCCATTCTCATTATTCACGTCCAATGATTTTCATGGAGACTATTTCACATTAAAGTTCTGGCCTCAAAAAATGTACTAATAAATTGTTTTGATTATTTTTAATATTGGACTGAAATAGTTTACTTTTCTAAGAGCAGAGTACATTGCTATTTACCTCAAGTTTTATTTTACTTACAAATTTTAATATTTCCTTCTTTATTTTTGAAAACTCTAGTCAATCAGAATTTATTAATCCAGATATAAAGTCATATTTACACTATCAGTATGGCACTTATATATTTTTAGTTGCCTTGGTTTTGAAGTGTTTATCCCACTCTGGAGGACATTGTTACCTTGTCAATTAAGCAAATGTTTATCAAGTGTTTACAATACAACAAACTTTGGAGAAGCTTTGGAAATGTAAGAAAATAATAAAGATCTCCCCCCTCAAAGCTTGTGAAGATAGAAAGTATACCATATATCTCAACATAATGCAGTGCTTAGTACATTCCAGATAATCACATAGGGTGCTGCAGGTTTACAGAATGAATCAGTAAGGAAAACAGGAAATGCTGTAAAAATTAATGTGAAGGAGCCAAATAGCTCAAACAAGTTTTTGATATAAGGAATTTTCAAGTTCTTCCTTTAAGTTGGGGTAAAAATTGTATATGAAGGAAAGGAAGGAGGCCTGAAAAAGAGGTATGCAGAAATCAGCTTATAAAATAGCTCTGGAACCTAAGGTGTAAGTTGAATTTTATAGTGAAAGCTAAGGAGAACAACAGTAAACATACAATTTATGGAGTCCTTTTAATATTCTTCATTTGTGGTAATAGGACTATTGACCACTGATATATTTAAAAAGCCAGAGACATAAAACTTTTCAATTAGATGCAAGATATATCTTGAGTGAGACTTTCCACTGTAATTAGCATTTGGGTAATTAACCTAATGAGAAAAGAATCCAAATTCTTCATTTCTCTCACCATATGTTTGGCTACCTCTATTTACTAGTACTATCTATTTAAATACAATTAATTAGAAATATACAGTTTAAAACTAGGTGATGCAACTGGGAAGTAGAAGAAACATTAAAGAGGCTTGAGTTCCCATTCCATTCTTGTCAGCAATTGGCAAATAATGGATTAAGCAAGGATAGAAATCACATGGTATTCTGATATTTATGTGCATTTAGTTTTATCCTTACAGCTCTTTATGAAACTGGCATTATCAAATTCATTGTGTAGGTGTGAAGATTTCTAAAGCAGGTGAAATATAAGAATCTCGCCCAGGTTTACAAAGTAATATGTGACAGAAGTAAATTTTAAACCAGACATACCTGATTTACAGTCTGGCTTTTCAACCCCTTTTTCATTTCATTTCTAGGCAACCTCAGTTATATATATCCTTTCCCAGGTAATTCTAAATGAGTATATGGCTGTGTACACTGTGCTTGTGTACACATATGGTTTTGTACACTGTGCTTGAACAGCGCTTCTCATATTTTTGAATTTAAATTGTATTGAAAGCAACTGTGAATCTTGACAAAACATATATTCTGGTTAAGTGTGTCTGGTTGTGGCTAAGATTCTACAGTTCTAACAACCTACCAGATAACGCTGATGCTGCTGATGCATAGTACATACCGAATAGTAAATTATTACACTATATTTATTTAACATACCACCATATCCAAAATACATCACTCTGTGAAACTTTTCAATTCATTGCCAAAAGGAGGTGATGTTGCTTTTTATATTAGAGGGTGGGAACTGTTGTAACCATGGACTTGAAATCTTGCTTCATGGTGGATTAGCTGCATAAACTTGAGCAACTTTCTTATTCCCTTTGTGCCTCTGTTTTTTGTTTGTTTGTTTGTTTGTTTTTAAAATGATAGTAATAATAACTAAAATATATTACTTTGTAAAATTTAATAAAATAATCAACAAATGATTCTTATACTGTCTTGCATTTCAGAGTTCTTAATAACTCATTATCATTAATAATGTTAATTGGAAAATTTCACTTCTAGTTTGATCTACATTAGAATAGTTCAATATTATTTCTCACTGAAGTGAGTAATACATGTGGAAATATCTACTTGTGCTCTATGCTCTTAGGTTATGCTAAAAAATTATCAACTAAATACAAATGAAAAAATTAGAAAGTCACAGCATATTTATTTATCCTTAGCACCAAACTGGTAGGCACACATAACATGTACAGCATTTAAAAAAATGCATAATCCAATGTAATTTTTTATCAGGTACAGCATTTTAATCATCTATCTGACTAGTGCTTTAAAACTTTTAGTATAAAGCTGATGACCTGTTTAGGCATATGTCCTTTGCTAAAAGTCCTTGAATCCTGAGACATGTGGCTTCCAGAATTATTCTTTGATCGAAAAGCTTCCTTATTAAACATAAAGGATTTCCAAAGCACTTTTTTCACAATGTGGTATTTTGTAAAAGTTTGTTGGATATAATACCTGATTAAATGCACAGTTTCTGATTTTAACAGACCCCAAATTGCTTTAAATTCTCCCATAGAGGGTCTGACCTACTTAGTAGATTGAAGAACCTTGTGATCTAAATCATATTCCTCCATGACAGCAGGAATTCAAATCCCTTGAGGACTTACCTTAAGTAGGATTCATTAGTCCTCTGTAGTCCAGTGCCCCAGCTGCCATGCTGAAGACAAAAGGGTAGCCAATTTAATTAACTACAGCCTCGAGGAGCATAATTCATTATCAATTTTTCCAAGTAATCTAAGACTGTATCAATGCTCCCAATGGAAGGATAGAGAGAGCCAAGTGGTCTAATCAAGAAAGAAATCCCTTAAATCTAACTGTTCTTTTGACTATTTAATTGAAGGTAAATTAGAGGCCATGAGAAGAACACAAAACTTACCATCAGAGAAGAGAGACCTATATTTCTTTTATGTGATAAGAAGTCAATAATGTATACAATTAAGCCTCTGAAGAAGAATTATCTATAATCCACTGTGCCCAGGGTAGCTCTTCTACTACTCTTAGTTTATATAGCTAATTTTATGGCAAGTAAACAACTGTTTATTTTGTTGCATTTTTACTTTTAAATTGAATTGTTTATTTTGCTGTTGAATTATTTATTTCGCTGTTATTTGCAGTAAATGTCCAATACAAATTGAGAAACTAGAAATAAGTTCTGAGTGATTAATTAAATTTACTTACTCACAGATGAATTAAGTGCCTACTTTGAGCTGTGCTAAATGCAGGGAATGTAAAATAAAATATGACCTTTTGTTTTGAAATTCTAGCAGTTTATTAATAATAAAAATAGTAATATGTAAATTGACACTTTAAAAACTGAATAAAGAGGTGTGCAGAACAGTAAGGTTTATAGGAATAGTAGAGAAGACCTATATGTTATGTTATTTGAAATGCTTTAGAAAAACAAATTTAGAAATTATCAGGGAGGAAATAGGAGAAAGACTTATTGATTTTGAGAATACTATGTGAAGTGAAACATCCTAGCATGTCTAACTCATGGTTGGAGGGATAAAAGGAAGTGAGGTCAATAAGAAGGATGTTGTTGATGGCAACTACCCTCTGATTTTATAGAACATGTAACTGAATAGGTTCTTCCCAAATGTCAGTTCATTCAATCGTCTCAATAAACATCAAGGTATGAAATCTTATCTTCACCTTGATGAATAGTGAAATTGAGAATAAAGAAAGTACAATTGCCAGTGCCACTTATATTTGATAAATGAAAGCTCATGGCATCACTCATAGAACTACTTGATTCAGATCTGCAATATGTTCATACTCTGTACTAGCAAGAACTTATATGGTGTTGCTGCTAAGTCACGTCAGTCATGTCCGACTCTGTGTGACCCCATAAACAGCACACAACGGGCTCCTCTGTCCCTAGGATTTTCAAGCAAGAACACTAGAGGGGGTTGCCATTTCCTTCTCCAATGCATAAAAGTGAAAGTGAAGTCGCTCAGTCACGTTCATGTCTGACTCTTAGCGACCCCATGAACTGCAGCCTACCATGCTCCTCCATCCATGGGATTCTCCAAGCAAGAGTACTGGAGTGGGTTGCCATTGCTTTCTTCTGTATGGTGTATTAAGTTCTTATTTTATAGGCTAGTATTGATTAGTTATAATTATACTTGAAGTTCATAATTATACTGGATTTTGGAGACACATATAAACACATAGCTACACACAATTATTGAAAACAACAAAACTAGAAATCTAGCATCAGATTGATATTGAATGGAATGAAAGTTGAACACAAGTAAGATTATTAAGAAAAATCAAAATAATTTCACACTATATAAAAAATAATAAATGTGAGAATGAACATTAAAACATGATGGAATTTTTATTTTTTAATTAAAATTATATATTGACTACATTTTTTTGTATTGTCTCATTTTTTATAAAAAACACATGGTGTTTAAAAAATAGATGGTCTTTGTCATTAAAAGAAAGATAGACATAAATAAATAAATAAATAAATAAATACATACATACATTTTTGTATAAATTTCATTGAATTAGAATGGTAACTATCACACAGTATAACTCAGTTCAGTTCAGCTCAGTCGTTCAGTCGTGTTCACCTCTTCACAACTCCATGAACTGTAGCATGCCAGGCTTCCTTGTCCATCATCAACTCCCAGAGTTCACACAAACCCATGTCCATTGAGCCTGTGATGCCATCCAACCATATCATCCTCTGTCATCCCCTTCTCTTCCTGCCCTCAATCTTTCCCAGCATCAGGGTCTCTTCAAATGAATTAGCTCTTCACATCATGTGGCCAAAGTACTGGGGTTTCAGCTTCAACCTCAGTCCTTCCAATGAACACCCAGGACTGATCTCCTTTAGGATGGACTAACTGAATCTCCTTGCAGTCCAAGGGACTCTCAAGAGTCTTCTCCAACAACACAGTTCAAAAGCATCAATTCTTTGGCACTCAGCTTTCTTTATAGTCCAACTTTCACATCCATACATGACTACTTGAAAACCCATAGCCTTGACTAGATGGACCTTTGTTGGCAAAGTAATGTCTCTGCTTTTTAACATGCTGTCTAGGTTGGTCATGAGTTTCTTTCCAAGGAGTAAGTGTCTTTTAATTTCATGGCTGCAGTCACCATCTGCAGTGATATTAGAGCCCCCCCAAAATAAAGTCAGCCACTATTTCCATTGTTTCCCCATTTATTTGCCATGAAATGATAGGACCAGATGCCATGATCTTTGTTTTCTGAATGTTGAGCTTTAAGCCAACTTTTTCACTCTCCTCTTTCACCTTCATCAAGAGGCTCTTTAGTTCTTCTTCACTTTCTGCCATAAGGATGGTTTCATCTACATGTCTGAGGTTATTGATATTTCTGTCAATCTTTATCCCAGTTTGTTCTGCCTTCAGTCCAGCATCTCTCATGATGTACTCTGCATATAAGTTAAATAAGCAGGGTGACAATATACAGCCTTGACATACTCCTTTTCCTATTTGAAACCAGTCTGTTCTTTCATGTCTAGTTCTAACTGTTGCTTCCTGACCTGCATACAGGTTTCTCAAGAGGCAGGTCAGGTGGTCTGGTATTCTCATCTCTTTCAGAATTTTCCACAGTTTATTGTGATCCACACAGTCAAAGGCTTTTGACTGCTCAATAAAGCAGAGATAGATGTTTTTCTGAAATGCTCTTGCTTTTTAGATGATTCAGCAGATGTTTGCAATTTGATCTCTGGTTCCTCTGACTTTCTGAAACCAGCTTGAACATTTGGAAGTTCACGGTTCACGTATTGCTGTATAACTCAACAGCATTTAAATAGAAGTCCGACCTTTCTTGCCAATTGAAGCATCAAAAATTTGTGAATTCCTACCATGTGCCACCTCAAAAAATGTCTTGAGCTTTATTAGATGCTTATAAAGAGTAAACCTTGTATTTTCCTACAGTAACTCTTTGTCAGGAATTGTAGGCCCTATATTGATTTTCATCTGCATTTCACTAACTCTTGCAACTAGATGTGATCATTTCAAATTGCAGCATCCAATTTCAAAAATATCTGTATGCATGGCCTGACAGAAACATAATAAAATAAACGATTAGGGAAAACTATTTTTGACAAGCTCTCCCAACTCTTGAGAAGTTCCAATTTATTTATGCCGAGCTCTGCTTCCTCCTCAATCCATATGTCACTGAAATGTGTGCTATTCCTCTTCATTCCCCAATAAGCATCTGTTTCTATAATTTCAAAAAGTTCAGCAACAGATGCACATATAGGGTTTGATGGTCAATATTGTTTGGTTCTCCTTGTAGTAGCTAGAAATTTATCAGATAATTATATTATTAAATAGAATGGCTATGATTTCACCAGATGTAAAAAGAAGAAAACATGACTTCGTAATTTAAACAAAACAACAATAACAGCAAAATTTCAGAGGAAAACATTTAAATTACTCATGCAAAATGAACACCATATAATAAGGTGAAATCTAAGAATATTTTAAAATGGACTCAATGTAAGAGCCTTCTTAATTATCTATTGGTGTGTCATAAATTGTCTCATAATTTAGCAGGTCAAAATATCTTACAGTTATTTTGGGTTAGGAATTCATGCACACTATTCTGGCTCTTCTACATCAGGACATCTCACTGGCTGCCATAGGTGTAGTGTGGGCTGAAGTCATCTCAAAATAACTGGAAGAGTGTCTGCTTTTGAGCTCTTTGGGCAGGATTTAGCCTCTCACCTCTTCTGGCTTTTAGCCAGAGGTCTACCTCAGTGCATTGGCATGGAGGTGTCTACAACACGGCAGCTTGACTTATTAAAGCATCGTGAGAACAATATGGTCTGCTAGCATTACAGAAGCCACAATTTTATGTAACGTAACCATGAAAGTAACGACTTATTATCTTTCCTTTTTATTTATACTCTTTATAAGAAGAGGCTTGAAGACCAAGAGGCAGGAATCATGTGGACCATCTTAGAGTCACCTACCACTGGGCTTGTGTGCATATCTGTGATGGAAGAGCTCTTGAAGGACTATAAATGGCTATTGCTATAATTTTGATCTCAAAAAGTAGAAATCTTACAAATTACCCTTTATCAATAAAAAATCCAAATTCTTTCTTAAATTTTCAAATATGTTAATGTTTATGAATATATTTTTAATCTGATATCTATTGATCATAGTAAAAATTGGAGACATTTTCTCGTTTCTCTAATTTTAGTTCAAGTCACAATAATCAATATGATTTCTTAAAGTTCTAATTATTTGAAAATTGCAAAGAATCATATTTGCAATTATGTATCATTTCTTATCAGAGTAATTACAAAGCAGTCACATCTCAAGAATCTACTGCAGAGACTAATTAATACAACTTTAAAAATATGAGTGTGTTGGAATGTGAGCAATATTCATTGATACATAATTAATCATTTGGATATATTAAGAGCAAATACTATTGTCTACAACTATGTGCCAGAAACTGTTTTATGTATACCAGATGTAGCAGTAAACAAACCAAACCTGTCCCTACTCTCATGGTGTTTGTGTATCAGAGTGGTAATGAAACCTTATAAAAAAGGCCAAAGTCAGTTATAGACAGTGCTAAGAAGAAAGTAAAATAGGTGATGGGAGGGAAGTACTGGGGAATGTTACTGAAGTTGGCTGAGTACTGTGTGACTCAGGGTAGAGTGGTGTTGGAATGGAGACCTGAATGATATCCTGTTGTCTGAAGGCTGAACATTCTAGAAAGAGGGCAAAGCAAATCAAATGGCCCTTAAAGAAAATTTGCCAGTCAGCTTGAGGACCTCGAAGATTAGTACTGCTGAATATAGACTGAGGGATCCGGAGTCATCAAAATGAGTTTGACAAGCCATAGGGACTACTAGGCTCTTATAAACTGCATAAGTAATTCGAGATTTATTATAATTCAGTGAGGACCTTGGGAAGTTTCTTTGCAGACTGGCAGGAACTGGAGACAGCTTTTGAGTGAAGTCCTGCTGCTACAGCACCTGTATTTTGAAGGGTTATGAAGTAAAGAGAAATATTTTTCAAGATAGAAAACTCTAGACTATTTTACCTAAAGATAGGAGCTATCCAACAGTAAATGATGTTACAGGACAGGTGGCCAACTGCAAATCAGGACACAGAAGGTAATTTTATAGGATAAATGGAAATGTTGGCCTTAGAGAGAGTGTCAGGGTCAAATCATCCATTGTAAAAGGAAGACAAGTAGGGTAAATAAATGAGTGTGAACATTAGATTTTGTTGAAGAAAAATGAAATGATAAAAAGTCTTGTTGATGGTAGTTTTAGGAGGTAAGTGGAATATTAGATTTTCAATAATATATCTTCATTAGCTGAGATTCTATAACTCTCACTTACATTCCTTTAATCATGAAATCATTAAGATTCTGTTTTTTCTAGGGTAAATTTTCCTTTATGCTATGCATTTAAAAAATGGGGGAAAAAGTTAAGCCAGTCATTCTCAAGTTCTAGGTAAAAACTAAATGCATGGGAAGAAAAACAAAAATACTCTCTGGTGAATTTTTCATGAGGCAAAATTTTCAGGATTATGCTCTTCCTATTACTTCTGTTAAAATATTCTGTTCATTACTAAACAATAATTATGAAAGATAGATGTGTTCTAGTGTCATTAATTGGGAAAATGTTAACAAAGCTAGCATTCATAGATGGGGGCATCATTTTTTCATCTTTCCACTTTATGTTGTTTTCTGAGTATTCATAAATTTTTGCCATAATGTTATTTAAGCTATAAAAAGTTAAATATTTAACTTATTTTGTAAGAGAACAAAAAGTTTCAAAATATAATATATATTTAAATGAAAATATTACTTCATATGAGAAAAAATGGCATTAAAAAGTTTTACTATCTAAAATGTATTGCTTTTCAATTATTTTATTTGTGTATGTCTCCATTTATAGATCAAGAAACAGAAATATACTGTCTTGTAAAGGAACTTTTTCTTTGCCTTTTCTAAGATAAAATGCAAGCTCAGGAAATAAGCTATTGTTATATTCTTATGGAGACCAGAATCAAGACCTCTCAGTCCAGGCTCTTCTACTTATGTAAATATTCCTATTAAGAAAAAAATGTGTATGTTTGTCATTACCTATCAACTCATCCATTGTATATAGCTAAATAAATAATATAAGCTATGTATATTGTGTTTGTGTAAATGTGAACAAAAGAGACACATGGAGAAAGTATTGTGTATGTCAGGCACCATTTGAAGCTCTTTGCAAATAATTTTACAGATGTATAGATTGAAATTACTAGGTCAGCATAATTTTATGGTAACTGTAAGCTCTGAAATTTTAAGTAAGTAAATAACAATAGAAAATGAATTGTAAAAGAATTTTGCTGTCATACTGGTGTTTTTATTTATTTTTCTAACACATCAGTTTTATAAAACCACTTTTGGTTGAACTTACTTTCGGATTGTGTATGTCTCCATTTATAGATCAAGAAACAGAAATATACTGTCTTGTAAAGGAACTTTTTCTTTGCCTTTTCTAAGATAAAATGCAAGCTCAGGAAATAAGCTATTGTTATATTCTTATGGAGACCAGAATCAAGACCTCTCAGTCCAGGCTCTTCTACTTATGTAAATATTCCTATTAAGAAAAAAATGTGTATGTTTGTCATTACCTATCAACTCATCCATTGTATATAGCTAAATAAATAATATAAGCTATGTATATTGTGTTTGTGTAAATGTGAACAAAAGAGACACATGGAGAAAGTATTGTGTATGTCAGGCACCATTGAAGCTCTTTGCAAATAATTTTACAGATGTATAGATTGAAATTACTAGGTCAGCATAATTTTATGGTAACTGTAAGCTCTGAAATTTTAAGTAAGTAAATAACAATAGAAAATGAATTGTAAAAGAATTTTGCTGTCATACTGGTGTTTTTATTTATTTTTCTAACACATCAGTTTTATAAAACCACTTTTGGTTGAACTTACTTTCGGCGACCACTAGTGACATTAGAATACAATCTTTCTAGTGATATCCTAAAGACTGAACAATTTTTTTGAAATTATACACAAGAATGTCTAACTACACACTAGCACTTCAAATACAAACTATTAAATAGTGGCCCTTAAATTTTCATTGCTACTTTCCTAGTTTTGTAAAAAGCATAAACTGTGACCAGCTAATTATTTTCAAGATGGTAGGTCCAGTTTGATTAATAGTAGATAGCATTTATTGAAAATTTTTTATATTCAGACTTTTCTATCTATTATCTTAGTCAACTCTTGCAACAAGAGATAGCAATTAACATAACTTACTTGTTTTACTCATTGGAGAAACTAAGTCTATAGGAGTTCAGTGAAGAGCTGGAGGCTCAGGGCTAGCCTACGGGGTAGTTGGGAGTAGAACTCAGCTCTCTTAGTTCCTAAATCCCAAATTTATTTCAAAAGGAAACATTCTGGTACCTGAATATATGAAAATAATTATTGGTATTTCAGAAGGCAAATAGTCTATACTGGCTTCTCTTTTGGAAGTCAATAAAAACTTCTGCTAAGAAAGTCTTCAGGGAAATCTTATGGATTAAGAATGGCTTTCCTGATAACTCTGTAATGAATCCACCTGCAATGTTGCAGACCCCTGGTTCGATTCCTGGGTCAAGAAGTTCCCCTGGAGCAGGGATAGCTACCCACTCCAGTACTCTTGGGCTTTCCTGGTGACCCAGAGGGTAAAGAATTTGCCTGCAATGTGGGAGACTTGGGTTTGATCCCTGGGTGGGGAAGATCCCTTGGAGGAGGGCATGGCAACTCACTCAGTATTCTTGCCCAGAGAATCCCCATGGACAAAGGAGCCTGGTGGGCTGCAGTCCATGGGGTCTCAAAGAGTTGCTTGCGACTAAGCACAGCACATAGATTAAAATTCATGGTTTCTGAGCACTGTTAGTGTACACATTTTGGCCAATTAAAGACCATTGCTTACAATCATAATTTATTTCCATCTTTTTTATTTTTCCAATCCGAGGTTTCTCTGGTACACACATGGAATAGATTCATATTTTTTCTTCATGACATAGAAAACTAGTTATCTTATTTTAAAGAGAATACTATAAACATTACCCAAATCACTTATGAATTCCCACACTTAAAATTTTAGTTTTAAATTATGAATAATTATAGTAGTCTAGGTTTACATATTTTAACTTCCAAAGATTGTGATGAGATGGTAAAATTAAAAAAAACAAAGTTATATTTGCTAACAAAAGATCACAAGCCATGGTCTCTTCTATTTTCTTATTGCTTGAAATACTATGATACTATGATAATTCTATCATTTGATACTAACTAGACTCCATGTTATTCTCTTTAGCCTTCTTTCAATTTCCTTTTTATGCTTATTTTCTTTCTTTTTCCTTCCTTTCTCTCCACCTTCCTTTCCTCCCTCCCTTCTTTCCTGCCTTCATTTTTCCTTCCCTCATCTTTTTTTCTGTCCATCTTTCATATAGGTGGCAGCATAAATATCTATTAAACACCTGGATTTTTTACAACCAATTTCTTAGACTTTTTGTCATAGAAGTTAGGCATATAAAGGAATAGGATGGACCCCAGATTGGGAGCTGAATGGGAGCTAAATGGTGTAGGCTCCAGTCTTGCTTAAATGTGTAATGCAAATTAGATTAAATCTTTGTCCCAAATTACTGGTTTCCTTCATGTAAATAACAACCTGTTCTTCCTATCATAGCTATGTTGAGGAGGATGAAATTACATAGATAGAAGACAAAGACATGGAAATTCTTACATTTAAAAAGTATTGGAAGTAAATTTTGTAGATATTATTAAGAGAATACTTTCTATTTCGAGACTCTTTCATAAGTTTAGATCAATCTTTAGGAAATGCACTGCAATTATAGGTTGCTTGTCTTCTTCCTCTTCCTCCTTCAACTGTAGGTAATATTTTGAAAACTACAACATTTCTCTTCACTCTCTTACTCAAAATTTCTTTTCAAAAATGCAAAACACAGCATTTAAAATTCTTGAGATATATGATTTTAGAAATATGTTCTAGTGAGTTTGGAATTTAAGTCATAAATTTCAATAATACTTGGATATCAGTCTTTTATTTGACCACAGGCATTAAATCGGTCATGTCTGATTCTTTGCAACTCCATAAATTGTAACCCACTAGGCTCCTCTGTCCATGGAATTTTCCAGGCAAGAATATTGGAATGGGTTGCCGTTTCCTTCTCCAAGGGATCTTTGCAACTCAGACACCGAACCATGTCTCTTGCATCTCCTGATTTAACAGGTAGATTATTTTCCCACTGCTCCTCATAGGAAGCCCCTATAAGAAATAATGGGGCTACTCAAGAACTTATTTTCAATAACTCAAGAACTTATTTTCTTCTCAAGAAAGGAAAGGGCAGATATGCATGATTTGATTTCTAGTGCTTTGTGATGTGAAAATTTTTGTGACGAGGCATTAGGTTTACCTGATATAAAAAGTAAAGCCACCTAATAAAAATAAATGAGCATATTTTATAGGTTTTCTTACCATCTATCAAGTTTTTAATATATTTGCATAAGATGTAAAATTAGAGCACTGCTTAAGGCAGCATGTTTTCTGTTTTCACTTTGGTTTCACTTTGGTTTGATACCATGAACTTCCAGATGTACAAGCTGGTTTTGGAAAAGGCAGAGGAACCAGAGATCAAATTGCCAACATCCCCTGGATCATCAAAAAAAGGAAGAGAGTTCTAGAAAAACACCTATTTCTGCTTTATTGACTATGCCAAAGCCTTCGACTGTGTGGATCACAATAAACTGTAAAAAATTATGAAAGAGATGGGAATACCAGACCACCTAACTTGCCTCTTGAAAAACCTATATGCAGGTGAAGAAGCAACAGTTAGAAGTGGACATGGAACAACAGACTGGTTCCAAATAGGAAAAGGAGTACGTCAGGGCTGTATATTGTCACTCTGCTTATTTAACTTATATGCAGAATACATCATGAGAAACGCTGGGCTGGAAGAAGCACAAGCTGGAATCAAGACTGCAAGGAGAAATATCAATAACCTCAGATATGCAGATGACACCACCCTTATGGCAGAAAGTGAAGGGAAACTAAAGAGCCTCTTGATGAAAGTGAAAGAGGAAAGTGAAAGTGTTGCCTTAAAGCTCAACGTTCAAAAAACTAAGATCATGGCATCTGGTCCCATCACTTCATGGGAAATAGAAGTGGAAACAGTGGAAACAGTGTGACTTTATTTTTGGGGGCTCCAAAATCACTGCAGATGGTGATTGCAGCCATGAAATTAAAAGACACTCCTTGGAAGGAAAGTTATGACCAACCTATATAGCATATTAAAAACCAGAGACACTGCTTTGCCAACAAAGATCCATCTAGTCAAGGCTATGGTTTTTCCAGTGGTCATATATGGATGTGAAAGTTGGACTGTGAAGAAAGCTGAATGCTGAAGAATCGATGCTTTTGAACTGTGATTTTGGAGAAGACTCTTGAGAGTCCCTTGGACTGCAAGGAGATCCAACCAGTCCATCCTAAAGGAGATCAGTCCTGGGAGTTCATTGGAAGGACTGATGCTAAAGCTGAAACTCCAGTTCTTTGGCCACCTCATGCGAAGAGTTGACTCATTGGAAAAGACTTTGATGCTGGGAGGGATTGGGGGCAGGAGGAGAAGGGGACGACTGAGGATGAGATGGCTGGATGGCATCACTGACTCGACGGACGCGAGTCTGAGTGAATTCCGGGAGTTGGTGACGGACAGGGAGGCCTGGCATGCTGAGATTCATGGGGTCACAGAGAGTTGGACACGACTGAGCAACTGAACTGAACTGAACAGATATATTCTGGTCTCAAAATGTTTGCATTGGAGATTCCAAATGCCATATGCCATATGCGTTGCCATAGATATGCACATGGCTCCCTTCCTTGCTTCATTCCTGCTCAATTGCTCAAGGCTATCTTTCTATAGAGGCATTTCCTAACATTCTATTTTTTCCTTTTTCTGCTTTCTTTTACAGTTTATTTTTTTC
>SJYC01089249.1:0-13595 GCA_006408675.1 Madoqua kirkii
AATGTTTTGAGATTTCTCATATGTATACACACACATATATATATATTCTCAGTAATGGACAAAGAGGAAATATTAACAACAAAAAAATATACTAATTATACCACCTGAACAAAAGCACAGTTTATTAAATTCAGTAAATACATGATGTTATTATGTGGGTCTTTTTCATTATATGTCATACAACAAGCTGCTAAGGATAATTATACTTAATAGTACAAGTCCTTTGCATTTGATTGAAGTAAATGTATATCTAAATAGAAGCACAACACTATAAGTGTTTTATACAGTTTAAATAAAGGCTATTTAAGGAATGAGAGTTCAAATTACCAACATCTGTTGTATCATAGAGAAAGCCTGGAAATTTCAGAAAAATAACTACTTCTGCTTCATTGATTACACTAAAGACTTTAACTGTGAGGATCACAGCAAACTGTAGAAAATAGTTAAAGAGAGGAGAATATTAGACCACCATACCTGTGTCCTGAGAAACCTGTACGCAAGAAAAGAAGCAACAGTTATAACCTGAGATGGAAAGATGGACTGGTTCAAAATTGGGAAAAAGAGTATGTCAAAGGTATATTGTCATCCTGCTTATTTAACTTATATTCAGAGTACAGCATGTGAAATGCCAGACTGGATTACTCTCAAGCTAGAATTAAGATTGCCAGGAGAAATATCAATAAACTTATATATGCAGATGATACCATTTTAATGGCAGAAAGCAAAGGGGAACTAAAGAGCTTCTTGATAAGGTGAAAGGGGAGAGTGAAAAACCTGGCTTAAAACTCAATATTCAAAGAAACTAAGATCATGGTATCCAGTCCCTTTGTTTCCCAGTCGCTTCAGTCATGTCTGACCCTGTGGGACCCCATAAACAGCAGCCCACCAAGCTCCCCCATCCCTGGGATTCTCTAGGCAAGAGCCCTGGAGTGGATTGCCATTTTCTTCTCCAATGCATAAAAGTGAAAAGTGAAAGTGAAGTCTCTCAGTCATGTTCAACTCTTAGTGACCCCATGGACAGCAGCCTACCAGGCTCCTCCATCCATGGGATTTTCCAGGCAAGAGTACTGGAGTGAGGTGCCATTACCTTCTCCAACTTCATGGCAAATCAGTTCAGTTGCTCAGTCATGTCCAACTCTGAAAACCCATGGACTGCAGCATACCAGGCTTTCCAGTCCATCACCAGCTCTCGGAGCCTGCACAAGCACATGTTCAACGAGTCAGTGATGCATCCGACCATCTCATCCTCTATTGACCTCTTCTCATCCTGCCTTCAATCATTCCCAGCATCAGGATCTTTTCCAGTGAGTCAGTTCTTCGCATCAAGTGGCCAAATTATTGGAGTTTCATATTCAGCATCAGTTCTTCCAATAAATATCCAGGACTGATTTCCTTTAGGATTGACTGGTCATGGCAAATAGATGGGGATAAAGTGGAAACTGTGGAAGATTTTATTTTCTTGGACCCAAAATAACTACAGACCGTGACTGCAGACATTAAAAGACACTTCTCCTTGGAAGGAAACCTCTGACAAACCTAGACAGCATATTAAAAACAGAGACATCACTTTGCTGATGAAGTTCAATAGTTAAAACTATGGATTTTCCTGTAGTCATGTATGGATGTAAGAGTTGGATGATAAGGAAGGCTCAGTGCCGAAGAACTGATGCTTTCAAATTGTGGAGCTGGAGAAGACTGTTGAGATTTCCTTGAACAGCAGGGAGATCAAACCAGTTAATCCTAAAGGAAATCAACCTTGAATATTCATTGTAAGGATTGATGCTGAAGCTGAAGTTCCAGTACTTTGGCCATCTGATGGGAAGAACCAACTCCCTGGAAAAGACCCTGCTGCTGGGAAAGACTGAGGGCAGGAGGAGAAGGGGTTATAGAGAATGAGGTGGTTGGATGCATCATTGAAACAATGGACATGAATTTGAGCAAGCCCTGGGAGACAGTGAAGAACAGGTAAGCCTGCTGTGCTGAAATCTATGGGGATTACAAAGAATCAGACACAATTTAGTGACTGAACAACAAAAATAAAGTACTTAATCTTTAGGATAATTCCAATACTTAAAATTTCTAATCCATCCCAAATGGTGTTAATTGTAAAGAATCCACCTGCCGGTGAAGTATTCTTGCCTGGAGAATCCCATGGACAAAGGAGACTAGTGGACTACAGCCCATAGGATCTCAGAGTTGAACATAAATGAAGCAACTTAGCATGGCATGTCACATCACACCTGTTGTAATAGTTAAAATAGCCCTCTATTTATATATGTACTTAGGATATTTTCTGAGAATGCTTGGCAATATTTAACTGATTGATTAAACATTTGCTTTATTGATTGATCAGTCTGATTCATCATTTATGTTTTTGGTAGTATAAACTATTATTGCTAGAGTGTTTTTTATGCTTTTTTTTCTTAGTTTGGTAGTAATTTGAGACTCTGATGTCAAATAAGCAATAAAGTAGAATAAAACTTTCATTTTCAAGAATGTCAAAATTTAAGGATGTTATAGTCATCTGTTATTTCAAATGCAATAAATAACTTTTAAACAATAATACTCTTTAAAATAGAAATTCTGTGAACTGGAATTTAAAGACCTGAAAGGAACTCTAATGTAT
Source organism: Madoqua kirkii (assembly GCA_006408675.1). Taxonomy (NCBI): domain Eukaryota; kingdom Metazoa; phylum Chordata; class Mammalia; order Artiodactyla; family Bovidae; genus Madoqua; species Madoqua kirkii. Next base: position 2,627 of record SJYC01089249.1, read on the forward strand.
TATGTCACTTCGGGTAAATCTCAACTTGTATATTTCTCAGATAAGCGACTATATTTATCTTACCAGAGTAGTTTTGAGCATTAAAATAAGACACTATTTGGAAAATGATTTATATTTCTAAAATCATAAATATGAGCCTTTACTGGTTTAGTCAGAATATGTAAACTTGTATTTTCTTTTTATATAAGCAACTTAATTTCTAATAATAAGCCTGATCTTAAAAGAATTTTAAGTTTGGTATTTACAAGCAACTTAAAATGTCATTGTTAAAAGCAGAATGTTAGTTTAGCCACAAAACTAGTTAATATTCTACAAAGAAATAAGTGACACCTGTAAAGGTTATCATTTCTACTGGCAATAAATCTACAGACAATATGCATATTTTTCAAACTATTTAACAAGCTTACCTAAAGTTGTTCGGTTCAGTTCAGTCACTCAGTCGTGTCCAACTCTTTGCTACCCCATGTATTATTATAGCACGCCAAGCCTCCCTGTCCATCACCAACTCCTGAAGATTACCCAAACTCATGTCCATTGAGATAGTCATGCCATCCAAGTGTCTCATCCTTTCTTGTCCCCTTCTCCTCCTGCCCTCAATCTTTCCCAGCATCAGGGTCTCTTCAAATGAGTCAGCTCTTCACATCAGGTGGCCAAATTTTGAAGTTTCAGCTTCAGTATCAGTCCTTCCAATAAACACCCATTCCTTTAGGATGAACTGGTTGGATCTCCTTGCAGTCCAAGGGACTCTCAAGAGTCTTCTCCAGCACCACAGTTCAAAAGCATCAGTTCTTCAGTGCTCAGCTTTCTTTATAGTGCAACTCTCACATCCATACATGACCACTGGAAAAACCATAGCCTTGACTAGATGGACCTTTGTTGGTCAAGCAGTGTCTCTGGTTTTTAATATGCTGTCTAGGATGATCACAGCTTTCCTTTCAGAGAGTAGGCATTTTTTAATTTTATGGCTGCAGTCATCATCTGAAGTGATTTTGGAGCCCCCCCCCCCCAGCAAAAATAAAGTCATCCACTGTTTCCACTGTTTCCCCATCTGTTGTCATGAAGTGATGGGACCGGATGCCATGATCTTACTTTTCTGAAAGTTGAGCTTTAAGCCAACTTTTTCACTCTCTTCATTCACTTTCATAAAAGGGCTCTTTAGTTCTTTGTGCAACAAGGGTGGTGTCATTGCATATCTGAAGTTATTGATATTTCTGCCGGCAATCTTGATTCCAGCTTGTGCTTCTTCCAGTCCAGCGTTTCTTATGATGTACTCTGCATATAAGTGAAATAAGCAGGGTGACAATATACAGCCTTGACGTACTCCTTTTTCTATTTGAAACCAGTCTGGTGTTTCATGTTTCCAGTTCTAACTATTTCTTCCTGACCTGCATACACATTTCTCAAGAGACAGGTCAGATGGTCTGGTATTCCCATCTCTTTCAGAATTTTCCTAGCTTATTGAAATCAACACAGTGAAAGGCTTTGGCATAGTCAATAAAGCAGAAATATATGTTTTTGTGGACCTTTCTTGCTTTGTTTTGATGATCCAGCAGATGTTGGCAATTTGATCTCTTGTTCCTCTGCCTTTTCTAAAACCAGCTTGAACATCTGGAAATTTTGGTTCACATATTGTTGAAGCCTGGCTCAGAGAATTTTGAGCATTACTTTGCCTGTGTGTGAGATGAGTGCAATTGTGTGGTAGTTTGAGCATTCTCTGGCATTGCCTTTCTTTGGGATTGGAATGAAAACACCTTTTCTAGTCCTGTGGCCACTGCTAAGTTTTCCAAATTTGCTGGCATATTGAGTGCAGTGTTTTCACATCATCATCTTTCAGGTTGTAAATAGCTCACATGGAATTCTATCACCTCCCCTAGCTTTGTTCGTAGTGATGCTTCCTAAGGCCCACTTGACTTCATATTCCAGGATGTCTGGCTCTAGATGAGTGATCACAATATTGTGATTATCTGGGTCATGAAGATCTTTTTAGTACAGTTCTTCTGTGTATTCTTGCCACCTCTTCTTAATATCTTCTGCTTGTTAGGTCCATACCATTTCTGTCCATTATTGAGCCCATCTTTGCATGAAATGTTCTCTTGATATCTCCAATTTTATTTGAGAGATCTCTAGTTTTTCCCATTCTATTATTTTCTTTCTTTCTTTCTTTCTTTTTTTTTTTTTTTTTTTTTGCATTGATCACTGAGGAAGGCTTTCTTATCTCTCTTTGCTATTCTTTGGAATTCTGCATTCAAATGTATTTCTTTCCTTTTCTCCTTTGCTTTTTACTTCTCTTCTCAGCTATTTGTAAGTCCTCCTGAGACAGCCATTTTGAGTTTTGCATTTCTTTTCTTGAGAATGGTTTGATTCCTGTCTCCTGTACAATGTCATGAACCTCTATCCATAGTTCTTCAGACACTCTGTCTATCAAATCTAGTCTCTTAAATATATTTCTGACTTTAACTGTATAATCATAGGGATTTAATTTAGGTCATATCTGAATGGTCTAGTGGTTTCCCCACTTTCTTCAATTTAAGTCTGAATTTGACAATAAGGAGTTTATGATCTAAGCCACAGTCAGCTCCTGGTCTTATTTTTTTTGACTATATAGAGCATCTCCATCTTTGGCCGCAAATATAATCAGTCTGATTTTGGTGTTGACCATCTGGTGGTATCGACCATCTGGTGATGTCCATGTGTAGAGTCTTCTCTTGTGTTGTTGGAAGAGGGTGTTTGCTATGACCAGTGCATTCTCTTGGCAGAACTTTTATTAACCTTTGCCCTGTACTCCAAGGCCAAATTTGCCTGTTACTCCAGATGTTTCTTGACTTGGAACTTTTGCATTCCCATCCCTTATAATGAAAATGATATCATTTTTTTTTTTTTTTGGTGTTAGTTCTAAAACTAGTTTTGATGTTAGTCTTTTAGGTCTTGATAGAACTATTCAACTTCAGCTTCTTCAGCATTACCGGTTGGGGCACAGACTTGGATTACCATGATATTGAGTGGTTTGCATTGACAACAAACAGAGATCATTCTGTTGTTTTTGAGACTGCAGGATTTTTGAATTATTTTGTTAACTATGATGGCTACTCCATTTCTTATAAGGAATTCCTGCCCACAATAGTAGAAATAATGATCACCTGTCTTAAATTCACCCCTTCTAGTCCATTTACTTCACTAATTCCTAGAATGCCAATGTTCACTCTGGCCATCTCCTGCTTAACCACTTCTAATTTGTGTTGATTCAGGAACCTAACATTTCAGGTTCCTATGCAATATTACTCTTTACAACACAGGACCTTGTTTCTATCACCAGTCAAATCCACAACTGGATGTTGGTTTTGCTTTGCCTCTGTTCCTTCATTCTTTCCAAAGTTATTTCTCCATTGATCTCCAGTAGCATATTGGGCACCTACCGATCGGGGAAGTTCATCTTTCAGTGTTCTATATTTTTGCCTTTTCATACTATTCATGAGGTTCTCAAGGCAAGAATATTGAAGTGGTTTGCCATTCCCTTCTCCAGTGGAGCACATTTTGTGAGAACTCTGTGCCATGGCCCGTCCATCTTGGGTGACCCTACATGGATGGCATGGCTTAGTTTCATTGAGTTAGGCAAGGCTATGGTCCATGTGTTCAGACTGGCTAATTTTCTGTGATTGTGGTTTTCGGTCTGTCTGCCTCTGATGTCTTCTGTCAGTGCCTACTGTCTTACTGGGTTTTCTCTTAGCTTGGACATGAGCTAAAGCTCCAGCAAAGCACAGCCACTGCTCCTTATTTTGGAAGTTAAGTGTCTTCTCATGGCCCCTGCTCGTGACCTTGGACATGGTGTATCTCCTCACAGTCGCCACTCCAGATCTTGGACGTGGTGTGTTTCCTCTCAGCCACTCAACCCTTCAGTGCTGCACAGCCACTGCTCATCACTCAACATAAAAGTGATCATAATCTAAATTGTACTCATTTTTTATTAGCTATTTACCATTTGGTTAAAACCCAGGCACTATAAATTTATACACTGCTATGGACTCAATTGTGTCCCCTCAAAATTCATGTGTTGAAGACCTAACCTCAAATGTGATGGTATTTAGAGTGGGAAGTAATGTGTTAGATGATACCATGGTGGTGGTGCTTCATGATTTGATGAGTGGTTTTATAAAAAGTGTAAGAAAAAGAAAGATCAATCTTTCACCACGATGTGAGAACATAGCAAGCAACTGGCAGTCTGTAAGTCAGAAAGAAGGTCCACAGCAGCAACAGAATTTGTTGACACCTTGAACATGGACTTCCTGACTTCCAGAAGTGTGAGAAATAAATATTTGTTATTTAAGCCACCCTTTGATATAGCAACAAAAAGCACACAAATACATGTAAACATAAAGAATTCTAACATGTAGATTTGCTGACAGTTAATTATACAGCTGGATGTGTGTCAGCTGTAACCAAACCACATTAAGAGGGGAAGCTAGGACACTTTGTGAGTGGAGTGGGTGGAGAAGGTATCAACTATATCATTGAAATGGTTGGCAAAATTCAAACTGTTTAACCTAGGAGAGAAACTTGTCAAGGGATACATACTATCTTTAGTTTTTAAGAAATCATGTGTAAAAAGAATGTTTGATTGTTTTATATCGTTGTAAAAGGAGAAAGACTAGTAAACTACAGTTTTGTCTCATTAAAAAGGGAAGCTTTGTAACACTGAGAACAGTATAGAAATGGAATGATGATTCCTGGCATTTGTTTCCATTCAAAGAATCAGTAAACAGGATTCCTTCTAAGCAACAAACGAGCAAACAAATTAAAATGGAGTTTCTTTACAAAATCAAGATGATTTTTTATTCTGAACTTCAAACTTTTCAATTTGCAAGCAATTTAGTTGTTCATGTTCATTACTTAAAGATTTACTTCCATTCAGTTCAGTTCAGTTCAGTCGCTCAGTTGTGTTCGAGTCTTTGCGACCCCATGAATTGCAGCACACCAGGCCTCCCTGTCCATCACCATCTCCCAGAGTTCACTTAGACTCGCATCCATGGAGTCAGTGATGCCATCCAGCCATCTCATCCTCTGTCGTCCCCTTGTCCTCCTGCCCCCAATCCTTCCCAGCAGCAGAGTCTTTTCCAATGAGTCAACTCTTCACATGAGGTGGCCAAAGTATTGGAGTTTCAGCTGCAGCGTGATTCCTTCCAAGGAAATCCCAGGGTTGATCTCCTTCAGAATGGACTGACTGGATCTCCTTGCAGTCCAAGGGACTCTCAAGAGTCTTCTCCAACACCACAGTTCAAAAGCACCAATTCTTTGGTGCTAAGCCTTCTTCACAGTCCAACTCTCACATCCAGACATGACCACGGAAAAATCATAGCCTTGACTAGACGGACCTTAGTCGACAAAGTAATGTCTCTGCTTTTGAATATAATATCTAGGTTGGTCATAACTTTTCTTCCAAGGAGTAAGCGTCGTTTAATTTCATGACTGCAGTCACCATCTGCAGTGATTTTGGAGCCCAACAAAATAAAGTCCGGCATTGTTTCCACTGTTTTCTCATTTATTTCCCATGAAGTGATGGGATCAGATGCCATGATCTTCGTTTTCTGAATGTTGAGCTTTAAGCCAACTTTTTCACTCTCCTCTTTCACTTTCATCAAGAAGCTTTTTAGTTCTTCTTCACTTTCTGCCATAAGGGTGGTGTCACCTGCATATCTGAGGTTATTGATATTTCTCCCGGAAATCTTGAGTACAGCTTGTGTCTTCCAGCCCAGCATTTCTCTTGATGTACTCTTATAAATCATTATTTCAATGTAGAGAAAGAAGTCTTTATATCCAAAAATGTTGGTTTCATTTGGCATTGCGAAAGTATTTTTAAGCTTTATAGTGTAGTTTCTTTATATGTAAAATTAATATTATTATATCTACCTTAGATGAATGCTGTGGAAATAATCTAATATAGCCTTGGTTGATAAATAATTTTATATTGAGTGTGGTTGAGCCATGGCACCCAAATATATGATGAACTATTACAGTGGATGTTGTTCGGGTATTTCTGGATAATGTTACATTTAAATCAGTGAGCTTTGAATAAAGCATATTACCCTCTATAATGTGGGTAGACCTCACTCAATCAGTTGAAAGACAATAAAGTAAAATTCTGACTCCTCCTAAGGAAATAGGAATTCTATGTGCAAACTGCTTTTGAATTTCTTTTGCAATATCAGCTCTTTTGGCTCTACAGCAAACTGCCTGTCTTTAGCCTATTAAATGCCACCTCTGCCCCTGGCGTATTGGACTCATTATGCATTCACAGTCTCATGAAACAATTCCTTTTAATAATCTCTTTGTATATGTATATACATATAAAGTTCTCCAGGCAAGAAAACTGGAGTGGGTTGCCATTTCCTCCTCCAGGAGATCTTCCCAAACCAGGGATCAAACCTGGGTGTCGTGCATGGCAGGCAGATTCTTTACTGTCTGACCCAGCAGGGAAGTCCTCGCTCTATATGTGCTAAGTCACTTTAGTTATGTCTGATTCTTTGCAACCCTATAGACTATATCTTGTCAGGCTCCTCTCTCCATGGAATTCTCCAGGCCAGAATACTGCTGTGGGTTGATATTTCATTCTCCATCTCTCATTATAAATGTGCTAAATTGATTGTCATTGTCTGGAGGATATTTACCAGTGCATCATGTAGAGTATCAATTTTGAATTCTGTTAATTACAATCCTTTCTTAATACTGAAAGACTTGTTGAAAAAAATCATTCTAAATATATCAAATTCACTCAGTTGAATCATATAGACAGTACTTGGTTAATATAAATCATACCAATATAAATATACAAGAGAAGAAAAATGATCTACAAAACCAACCCTAAACAATTAAGAAAATGGCAATATTTATATATGAATCAATAATTATTGTAAATATAAATGGATTAAATGGTCCAAACAAAAGACACAGGCTGGTTGAATGGATATAAAAAGAAGACCCATATATATGCTGTCTACTAAAAAACCACTTCAGACCTAAAGACACATATAGACTGAAAGTAACAGGATGGAAAACTATATTTCATGCAAATAGAAAGCAAAAGAAAGGTAGAATAGCAGTCCTCATATCAGAAAAAAATAGAACTTAAAGAATATTACAAGAGATAATGAAGGACACTACATAATGATAAGGGATCAATCCAAGAGGAAGACATAATTGTAAATATCTTTACACCTAACATGGGTTTCTGTGTAGCTTAGTTGGTAAAGAATCTGCCTTCAGTGCAGGAGACCTGGATTTGATTCCTGGGTTGGGAAGAGTACCTGGAGAAGGAAATGGTAACCCAGTCCAATATTCTTGCCTGGAGAATGTCATGGACAGAGGACCCTGGCAGGCTACAGTCCATGGGGTGGCAAAGAATCAGACACAACTGAGTGACTAAGTAACTAAGTAACTGAGCAATAGCACAGCACATGCACCCAAAAGAGGAACACCTCAATACATGAGACAAACACTAATAGACATAAAAGGAGAAATTAAAAGGAACCCAATAATAGTAGTAGACTTCAACAACCCACCTACACCAATGGACAGATCATCAAAACAGAAAATTAATAAGGAAGCACAAGCCTTAAACGATACCTTAGATGAGGTGAATCTCATTGATATCTTCAGGACATTCCATTCAAATGAAGAAAAATATACCTTCTTCTTCTGAAGTGCACATGGAACATTCTCCAGGATAGACCACATCTTGGGTCACAAATCAGTAAACTTAAGAAAGAAATCGTATTAAACATCTTTTCTGATCATGATGTTATGAGACTAGATATCAACTACAAGGAAAAAAAAAACTGTAAGAAACACAAACACATGGAGATTAAATAACATATTGTTAAATAACCAATAGATTACTGAAAAAATCAAAAGGGAAATAAAAAAAGTTTCTAGAAACAAATGACAGTGAAAACATGACAACTCAAAACCTACAGGATGTAGCAAAAGCAGTTCTAAGATGGAAGTTTATAGCAATAAATTTCTACCTTAAGAAACAAGGAAAACGTCACATAGACAACCTAACTTTACACCTAAAACAATTCGAAAAAGAAGAACAGAAAAACCTCAAAATTAGTAGAAAGAAAGAAATCATAAAGATCTGAGCAAAAGTAAATGAAAAAGAAATGAAAAAAAACAATAGCAAAGATTAATAAAACTAAAAGTTGATTCTTTGAGTAGATAAACAAAACTGACAAACCTTTAGCCAGACTCATCAAGAAAAAGAGAGAGAAGAAACAAATCAACAAAATCAAAAATTTTAAAGGAGAGGTCACAACAGACAATGCAGAAATGCAAAGGATTATAAGAGACTATTATGAACAACTATATGGCAGTAAAATGGAAAACCTGGAAAAAATAGACAGATTCTTAGAAAAGGTCAATCTTCCAAGACTGACCAGGAAGAAATAGAAATTGTGAACACCTAATTACAAGCAGAAAAATTGAAACTGTGATCAAAAATCTCCCAAAAAACAAAATTCCAGGACCAGATGGCTTCACAAGAGAATTGTATCAAACATTTAGAGAAGAGCTAATGCCTATCCTTCTAAAACTCTTCCCAAAAGTTGTAAAGGAAAGAACACTTCCAAACTCATTCTACGAGGCCACCATCACCCTGATACCAAAACCAGACAAAGATCACACACACACACACACACACACATACACACAAAACCTACAGGCCAATATCACTGATGAACATAGATGCAAAACTCCTCAATAAAACTTTAGCAAACAGAATTCAATAGCACATCAAAAGGCTTATAGACCATAATCAAGTTGGGTTTATTCCAAGGATGCAAGACTTCTTCAAAATATGCAAATCAATCTATGTGATAAACCATATTAACAAATTGAAAGATAAAAACCATATGACAGTCTCAGTAGATTCAGTAAAAGCTTTTGACAAAATCCAGCAACCACTTAGGATTAAAGCTGTTCAAAAAATGGGCATAGAAGGAACTTACCTCAACATAGTAAAGGTCATATATGATAAGCCTACAGCAAACATTACTCTCAATGGTGAAAAACTGAAAGCATTCCCCCTACAATAAAGAAAAAGACAAAGGCACCCACCTTCACCATTATAATTCAAGATAGTTTTGGAAGTTCTAGCTATAGCAATCAGAGAAGAAAAAGAAATAAAAGGAATACAAATTGAAAAAGAAGAAATAAACCTCTCACTGTTTGCAGATGACATGATACTGTATATATAAAGCCCTACAGATAGTGGCAGAAAATTACTAGAGCTAATCAGTGAATTAGGCAAAGTTGAAAGATTTGAACTCAATACACAGAAATAACTTGAATTTCTATATACTAGCAATTAAAAACCAGAAAGAGAAATTAGGGAATCAATCCCAGTCATTGTTGCAACAAAAAGAATAAACTATCTAGGAAAAACATACTTAAAGAGACAAAAGAACTGTAGAAAATTATGACACTGATGAAAAAATCAAAGACAACATTAACAGATGGAGACATATTCTATGTTCCTGAGTAGGAAGAATTTTTAAAAAATGTGAAAATGGCTATACTACCAAATGCAATCTACAGCTTCAATGTAATTCCTATCAAATAACCAATAGCATTTTTCACAGAACTAGAACAAAAAACCCCCCACTATTCTTATGGAAACACAAAAGATCCCCAATAGCCAAAGCAGTCTTGAGCAAGAAGAATGGATACGGAAGAGTCAACCTTCCTAACTTCAGATTGACTTCCCTGGTGGCTCAGACAGATAAACATCTGTCTCCAATGTGGGAGACCTGAGTTCGATCCTTGGGTCGGGAAGCTCCACTGGAGAAGGAAATGGCAACCCACTCCAGTACTATTGCCTGGAAAATCCCATGGACAGAGGAGCCCGGTACGATTATATTACAAAGCTACAGTCATCAAGAGTAGACAATATGGTTCTGGCACAAAGCAGAAATATAGACCAGTGGAATAAGACAGAAAGCCCAGAAATAAACCCATGCACTTATGGGTACTTTATTTTTTACAAAGGAGCCAAGAATATATAATGGGGGCAAAGACAACCTCATCAATAAATGGCTCTGGGAAAACTAGACAGTTCAGTTCAATTTAGTTGCTCAGCTGTGTCCAACTCTCTATGACCCCATGAATCACAGCACACCAGGTCGCTCTGTCCATCACCAACTCCCAGAGTTCACCCAGACTGCAAAACTGGAAAACAACATGAAAAGAATGAAATTAAAATAACCCCTCACACCTTATACTAAGAAAAACTCATAATGGATGAAAGACCCAAATGTAAGACCAGAACTTATAAAACTCTTAAAGGAAAACATAGGCTGAACACTTAATGAAAAATCAAAGCAAGATCCTTTATGTCCCATCTCCTAGAGTAACAGAAATAAAAACAAAAGCAAACAAGTGGGACCTGATTAAACTTAAAAGGTTTTGTCCAGCAAAGAAGACTATGAGCAATTTGAATAGAAAACTTTCAGGATGGGAGAAAATAATAGCAAATGAAACAACTGACAAAGGGTTAATTTGCAAAATATAAACACAAATTTAAAAATTTAATTCCAGACATACAAAAAAAAATCAAAAAGTGGGAAAAAGACCTAAACAGACATTTTTCCAAAGAAGACATACAGATGGCTAACAAACACATAAAAGATGTTCACATCACTCATTCAGTTCAGTCACTCAGCCATGGCAGACTCTTTGCAATCCCATGAATCACAGCACACCAGGCCACCCTGTCTATTACCAACTCCTGGATTTCACTCAAACTCATGTCCATTGAGACAGTGATGCATCCAGCCATCTCATCCTCTGTCATCTCCTACTCCTCCTGCCCCCCATCCCTCCCAGCATCAGGGTCTTTTCAACTCTTTGCATCAGGTAGCCAAAGTACTGGATTTCAGCTTCAGCATCCAAAGAACAACCAGGACTGATCTCCTTTAGGATG
>SJYC01089252.1:0-24244 GCA_006408675.1 Madoqua kirkii
ATATTTTAAAATATTTCAGTATTTTTATTATTTTTATTTATTATTTTTATTAGAGATGGTTCATAGCAAAGCCACATCCACTGGGATTGTACAAGCATTTTTTGACACTTGTATAACATGACTCTGTGCTCCTGGAATATGTCTTTTCTTCTTTTCCTCTGGCTGCATTCAGTTCAGTAGAGCCTAGTAACAGAGATGCCAATAATTTACTCCACACAAAATATGCTTTATTGATAATACTACAAAGTTATAGCTGAGACAAAAAGTAATATTAGTAGAACAATGTAAGTAGAAGAGATAAAAAGATTTAGTGTTTAGATATTTTGCTGAAAATGACAAAGGAAAACTTTTAGTTTATATCTTCAAATATGCACATATTTTAATGGTTCACTTGTCTGCATGTTAATGGGGAAAGAAGTTATTAAAACATATGTGGATTTTCAGATATTTGAAATGTAACTTATAGGACTATGTACTAAATCTTGATAAGAATTACAATAACAGAATCAAGGAATTAATATAGCTCCAGTGTATTAAATTAAGATGACATCAGCTTTATTATGTTCATTCACAGGATTACATTTTATAGGAATGTTTAGAGATAGGAGCATCAAAATAATAATGTTCAGAATGGGAAAAGATTTAGAAACAATTCATATTTAAAGAAGAGCTAAAGAAGGAGAGGATACTTACAGGTGTACTGGTTCAGTTCAGTTCAGTGCATTTCACTCAGTCAGTTGTGTCTGATTCTTTGCTACCCCATGAACTGCAACATGCCAGGCCTCCCTGTCCATCACCAACTCCTAGAATTCACCCAAACTCATGTGCATTGAGTCGGTGATGCCATCTAGCCATCTCATCCTCTGTCGTCCCCTTCTCCTCCTGCCCCTCTCCCTCCCAGCATCAGGGTCTTTTCCAAAAAGTCAGTTCTTTGCATGAAGTGGCCAAAGTATTGGAGTTTCAGCCTCAGTATCAATCCTTCCAGTGAACACTCAGGACTGATCTCCTTTATAATGGACTGGTTGGATCTCCTTGCAGTCCCAGGGACTCTCAAAAGTCTTCTCCAAAACCACAGTTCAAAAGCATCAATTCTTCAGCACTCAGCTTTGTTCATAGTCCAACTCTCACATCCATACATGACCACTGGAAAAACCATAGCCTTGACTAGACAGACCATTGTTGGCAAAGTAATATCTCTGTTTTTTAATATGCTGTCTACGTTTGTCATAACTTTCCTTCCAAGGGGTAAGCGTCTTTTAATTTCATGGCTGCGATCACCATCTGCAGTGATTTTGGAACTCAAAAAGATAAAGTCAGTCACTGTTTCCATTGTTTCCCCATCTATTTCTCATGAAGTGATGAGACCAGATGTCATGATCTTCATTTTCTGAATGCTGAGCTTTAAGCCAATTTTTGCACTCTCCTCTTTCACTTTCATGAGGAGGTTTTTAGTTCCTCTTCACTTTCTGCCATAAGTGTGGTGTCATCTGCATATCTGAGGTTATTGATATTTCTCCTGGTGTACTGGTATCTGTTTGCAAATAACTGAATACCTATAATGAAAACAAACAAAAGTGTATTAGGTATCAAAAAGTTGAACAAATACTGAAAGTTGAAAGTGTATAGATTTCTATTCAGTATAAGAAGCAATTTTTTAATAATTATACTGTTCCAAATAGGAAAAGGAGTACATCAAAGCTGTATATTAGCACACTGTTTATTTAACTTATATGCAGAGTACATCATGAGAAATGCTGAGCTGGATGAAGCACAAGGTAAGATCAAGATTGCTGGGAGAAATATCAATAACCACAGATATGCAGATGACACTACCTTTATGGCAGAAACTGAAGAAGAACTACAGACCCTCTTGATGAAGGTGAAAGAGGAGAATGAAAAAGTTGGCTTAAAGCTCAACATTCAGAAAATGAAGATCATGGCATTTGGTCCCATCACTTCATGGGAAATAAATGGGGAAACAGTGGAAATAGTGGCTGACTTCATTTTTCTGGGCTCCAAAATCACTGTAAATGGTGATTGCAGCCATGAAATTAAAAGACGCTTACCCCTTGGAAGGAAAGTTATGACCAACCTGGACAGCATATTAAAAAGCAGAGACATTACTTCATCAACAAAGTTCCATCTAGTCAAGTCTATGATTTTTTTCCAGTGGTCCTGTGTCAATGTGAGAGTTGGACTGTGAAGAAAGCTATGCACCGAAGAATTGATGCTTTCGAACTGTATTGTTGGAAAAGACTCTTGAGAGTCCCTGGGACTGCAAGGAGATCCAACCAGTCCATCCTAAAGGAGATCAGTCTTGAGTGTTCATTGGTAGGACTGATGTTGAAGGTGAAACTCCAGTCAATACTTTGGTCACCTGATGAGAAAAGCTGACTCATTTGAAAATACCCTGATACTGGGAGAGATTGAGGGCAGGAAGAGAAGGGGATGACAAAGAATGAGATGGTTGGATGGCATCACCGACTCAATGGACATGGTTTTGGGTAAACTTCAGGAGTTGGTGATGGACAGGGAGGCCTGGTGTGTTGCAGTTCATAGGGTCACAGAGTCAGACACGACTGAGTCACTGAACTGAGCTGAACTAAACAGAATTGTTCCAAAATGAATCCTGTGTCAAAAGTCTGTTCAACCAAGAACAGAATAATATCTCTTTCTTCCAGAAATACTTATTTGGAGAAATTTTATACTACTTTTAAAAAGTGTGTTTTTTTTTCAAGGCATAGGTAGATACTCAACAAAATTTAGAAAGCATGAAACTTGAAATAATATTTAGTAATATTAATTTTAGGACACAAATAATCACAAGAAATTTTTGATATGCACCCAGAGTTAGGAACTATGACTGACCTAGCTCAAAATGTTAGAAGAAATCTAATTAGCAAGTCAAGGATGATTACTGGTGAGAGTGGTATCTGTATTATGATGTGAAGTATAAGGAAAGGATAAAGATACAGCAACAACAAAAAAATGGTTAATGGATACGCAAGGCCGTAGCAAGAGAATAAATCAGTGTGAAAGTATAGGTCACTACAGGTGTCTGTAGTACAAAGAAAAATGCAGTGAGAAGTGAATACAACAGGTGAGGAATGTGCTTATGTGTGTGCTCAGTTGTGTCAGTCGTGTCTGACTGTGCAACCCTAGGGACTTGCAGCTTGCCAGGCTCCTCTAGTCCATGGGATTCCCTAGGAATGAATACTGAAGAGGTTTGCCACTCCTTCCTCCAGGAGATATTCCTGACCCAGGGATCAAACTTGCCTGTCTTACACCTCCTGCATTGACAGGCAGGTCCTTTGCCACTAGCACCACCCAGAGGCCCTGAGGAATCTAGTGTCTGGCTTAAATACATATGATCTTTCAGGCCCAACTAAAAGCCCCCTGGTAGGCCAACCTCTTAGGATTCTACATTCCTAGACTGAGTAAAGGCCTTCCTGGGCCTTTATCAGGAGAGAGGAGGGGAGAAGGGAGGGAAGGGAAGAATGCAGGAGAGGAGAAGGGAGGAGAAATCTAGAAAATACTCTTCTTCCATCTGACTTATAGCTCAGGACTTTTCTATTCCTATCCTTCCTCCTTTCCCTCTCTCAGCCTGCAGTTGCATAAAACCTGCCAGAAGCACTTTGTTCTGGGCTTCATCAGCATTGAGGCAGGTCTCCACCTCTGTACTGATCTATCTGACTTTCTCTTGGTGCCACCTCCTGAGAAAAATGCAACAGTAGGGGCATCAAATGCTTTCTCTCCTGTAGCCTGTTGCTTATATATCACAGTATGTGACTAAAGGTTTGATTGTTCCTTTCATTTGGCTTGTTATTTTATCTGACACCTGGCACTTCAGCTTCTCTAGCTCAGCTCCATAGCCTACAAAAGGGAGAATGTGATCATTCAGATTATTCTTAGTGTGGAGGTTTTCCTGAAAGTAACCCACATGAGTAATAATAATGAATGTTAAAATTAGTCTTTCTCAGTGGTTATGAGAATGCTGGATGAATTTGGCAGCTGTCTAGGAAGTAGATTGTATAGAACTAGATGATTGGTAATGTAAAATTATGGTAAGTCATGAAGAGTAATTGGGCTTGATCTTTAGGTTTATTTCTTGGGGTTTGGATAGTCTGAGTTTTTCACTCATATAATAAGTAGTACTGAAAGTAAATCAAGTATGTATGGAGATAATTTCAGTTTGCGGTATGAGTAGGTACCTGTGGGATATGCAAATAAAAATGGTCAGGATTCACTTGACCAATTACACTTATATTTAAGAGAAAGATGAAGAGAGAGAGGGAAATAGAGAGAGACAGATTGGGAGGGGGGAGGTGGTGGGAGAGAGAGAGAAAGAAAAGCTAGCTTTTTAAAGTATATTCAGAGAATTTTTAAATGTAAAGTCAATATATATATCAGTTCAGTTCAGTCACTCAGTCGTGTTTGATTCTTTGTGACCCCATGAATAGCAGCACTCCAGGCCTCCCTGTCCATCACCATCTCCTGGAGTTCACTCAAACTCACGTCCATCGAGTCAGTGATGCCGTCCAGCCATCTCATCCTCTGTTATCCCCTTTTTCTCCTGCTCCCTACCCCAACCAGCATCAAAGTCATTTCCAATGAGTCAACTCTTCGCATGAGGTGGCCAAAGTACTGGAGTTTCAGCTTTAGCATCATTCCCTCCAAAGAAATACCAGGGCTGATCTTCAGAATGGACTGGTTGGATTTCCTTGCAGTCCAAGGGACTCTCAAGAGTCTTCTCCAACACTACAGTTCAAAAGCATCAGTTCTTCGGTGCTCAGTTTTCTTCACAGTCCAACTCTCACATCCATACATGACCACTGGAGAAACCACAGCCTTGACTAGACAGACATTAATCGGCAAAGTAACGTCTCTGCTTTTGAATATACTATCTAGGTTGATCATAACTTTTCTTCCAAGGAGTAAGTGTCTTTTAATTTCATGGCTGCAGTCACTATCTGCAGTGATTTTGGAGCCCCCCAAAATGAAGTCAACCACTGTTTCCACTGTCTCCCCATCTATTTCTCATAAAGTGATGGGACCAGATGCCATGATCTTAATTTTCTGAATGTTGAGCTTCAAGTCAACTTTTTCACTCTCCTCTTTTCATCAATAGGCTTTTTAGTTCCTCTTCACTTTCTGCCATAAGGGTGGTGTCATCTGCATACCTATATGGTCGCTAATAGTAGGTTAAAATCTTCAAAAAAAATTAGTATAAAGAAAAGAGAAATGAAAAAAAAATTCTGGGGCTATTCCCAGTATAAAAGGCCTGAAAATAGAACAGATGAAATACACTAAACTGTAATGGTTGGAAGAAAATTTACCTCATTCATTCCTAAATTTATAATTTAAAACTCACCAGATGGATGTTCTTCCAAATTCCCCAAAACCCCAGTTTCCCCTCACTTTAGAGTCTCTGAAACAAGTAATTTTTCTCCACTTGGAAAATACCTACTCCCTGCCTTCCCCTACTTCTGCTCAGCCATCTACTGTATACTTGCTGGCCTCAGTTTAAAAATCCTTCATCTCTAAGATGTGTAGAAAAAAGTCAGGATGCTGGAACTAGACAGTCTACTCAAATCCCAACTCTTCTCACCTAAAATCTCTGTGACACTGGCAAGTCTCTTAACCTTTCTGCACTTGAGCCTCTAGTCATTTTAAAATAGATAATAAGAATTAAATACCAGAAGCATATGGAACATTACTAGACTAGACAAGCGCTCAATTAAGATTCACAACTACTGTGCACTTGATTTTTCCTGCAGTAGACTTGAAATCCTGGAAGAGTAGGGACCATGACTGCCTCCTTAATTACTTTCTCCAGGACTTAGGATACAGAATATGCTCAATAACTCTTGGTGGAGTAAGTGACTCAAGATTTTTTTTTTTCCAGTTTAGGTACTTGTGGAAGTTTTCATCATTTTTGAATATGATGAATACTCAAAGACTATATTTATTAATCAGGTTATATATAGTTTCAAGGCTTCCCAAGTGGATTCATGCTAAAGAATTCGCCTGCCAATGCAGGACACATGGGTTTGATCCCTGATCCCTGAGTCGGAAAGATCCCCTGGAGAAGGGAATGGCAACTCACTCCAGTATTCTTGCCTGAAAAATTCCATGGACAGAGGAGACTGGCAGGCTATAGTCCATGGGGTTGCAAAGAGTCAGGCATGATTGAACACACACACATGTGGTTTCAAGGATAAGAAACGCTGGTTTGCAAACCCAGCTTCTGTTTCAGCTCAGAAAGATTTTCTTTGATTTATATTGCTACATTTCTTCTGTTTTCCTTGCCTTGTTTTCTTCTTATGTAATAGCTATGATTTATAGATGAACCCAAACATGTATCCTACAGATCTATTTCTTTGACATATTTTACATCCTTTGATTTGGGAGTATTTTTAAATGGTGGCTTTTAATTCACAGCCTACTTTCTGCAGAGAAAATCTGATTTTATTTATTTTGGTGTGCATTTAATTTGTTACATTCACCTGTTTGTTTCTTTTTGTTGTTCAGTTGCTAAGTCATGTTCAACTCTTTACATGCCAGGCTTCCCTGTCCTTCACTATCTCCCAGAGTTTCCTCAAATTTGTGTATATTGAGTCAGCAATGCCATCCGACCATCTCACCCTCTGCTTCCATCTTCTTTTGTCTTTTATTTATGTATTTATGTATGTAGCTAGTTAGTATTTCATCCTATTCCTCCTCAATGCTTGTCAGGTCAATTACTACTATGATTCATATTATCCTTGTTTCTCATATTTAACAGGGGCAACGCTCTCTTGAATCTCTTTTAGGGCTACTATGTAAGTATTATATAATCTTTTGTCATTCCTTTTTTATAGAGTACATGACATATAATGTAAATATTTTCCTCAATCTTTTGATGCCATCACTCCTCTGAACCATCCAAACTTCCTTCCTTCCATAAACAAAACAGAACAAAGAGTGTCGCTCATTATTCAGTTATACAAAGAGTTAAGGCACAGTCCACTGCAATCAATAGTATGCCCTGAAGGGAATTTAGGGTAAAAAAATCAGAAAGAAACATTCTGTGCTTTGGAGCAATAGATAGTTCAGATGCATATCTAAGAAGAATTTCAATGACTTCAGTTTCTTGTATTTTTCCATACACAGCAAAGCACTAAGATCATTAACGTGAAGTATCAGTCCTATTTGGTTAGTAGTAATCTCTTGCTTGACTACATGTATTTCTCAACCTTAAAATTCATACACACACACACACACACACACACACACACACACACACTCCTCCTCTACCTCTGAGGAGCAGTTCCTCAAAGCTATCTGAAACACTTGTCTCCCAGGCTATAATCCTCACTATATCTGAAGTTCATTGCTTGTATGTTGTGTATTTTTTTCAGTTGTTATTTTGTTCCACCCTTCTTTCCTAATGTAAGGGAGGAAAATAATTTTCTCTTTACCTTTCTAGGTTCTTGGCTGAGATCACACTGTAATAAAATACATATTAAAAGGAGAAATACAGAGGTTTAATAACATGTACCATGCTATTCAGTCATGTCTGACTCTTTCCTACCCTATGGACTGTAGCCCACCAGGCTCCTCAGTCTGTGGGACTATCAAGGCAAGAATACTGGAGTGGGTTGCCATGCCCTCCTCCAGGGAGTTTTTCCCAAAGCAGGGATTGAACCCACGTCTCTTAGGTCCTGCATTGTCAGGTGGGCTCTTCATCATTAATGCCACCTGGGAAGCCCATCATGTATACCTCCTGTACATATGGGAGATACGCTGGAAAACTGAGCAACTCTCAGAAATGACCCAAGCCACCATCTTAAATACAATCATCAACTGAAGACAAAAGAACAAGGTATGGTTGTTGTATGAAGATTTAAATCAGTTATTTCTCCATTGGCAATAATTTCTAGAGATTTGGTCATCTTCCTCTTCTTGCTACAGAGAGGGAGATACCTTTACAAATGGAGAGCTTTTTTTTTTTAATAAATGTTAATATCAGAAGGGTCATGTCTACCCTGTTTTCAGAGTTTTCTTATCTCTGCTGCTTCTTAAAAATCATTAGCCTAAAATAATCTTTATGCTAAAGAGGCATATTTTAGAGTGACAAATCCTCTCCTTTCTTCCCTCCCTCCTTTCTTTCTTCTTTTCTTCCTTTCTTTTCTGCCTACTTTTTCTTGATTGAAGATTGATCTATATAACTTGTTGATCTATATAACTTGATCAAATGTATCTTTTATCTATGTATAGTTTCATATATTTTGCCACCATTTTCTGCCACTAAGTCTTAAATCCAGGAAGCACTGTGAAGACTTAGATAGTTCCTAGATAAAGCTGGTATTCAATAAAAACAGCTTACTTTAATTCAAAATGTATTATAATTTCCCCAGTAGAGTAAGAGTAATTCTGGTTTCAGGCCAGGAACACTTCTGTAGAGTCATGACTAAGAGAACAGGAATGAAGTTGAGAAGTGGTGAAGCTATGAGTAAGGAATACTATTCCCAGAGTACCAACACTACCTGAACACATGGATGCAAACAAAAGGTTTGGCCAAAGTAACTTTGTGCCCTCTGCCCTACACTCTAGAGACTTGTAGTTCTCGCACAGGCCATTTATCTTCCCAACAATTGTTTCCTGTATGATGCTCTGTCTCTGCAGCCATCTATCTTGATGGCAGACAAAACAAAGTAAACTGATAAATTACAGGTAGCAGTGTAGTCAATAAATGTCTCAGATCTCCAAACTTGTTTTACCATGTCCACCATGAAAAGATTGATAAATTCAAATATGGAGGCCTGAAATTTTCTTATGACATAAGGGAGGGAGTAATGATTGAGGAACATCATTTGCTTGATTTTAATCAAAGTTATATGATTTACAAGAAAAATGACCACAAACTACAGAAAAGAAGAAAAAATCAAAGAACTATTTCTTTAATAAAACTACAATATATTATCCTTGTTTATATAATATGAGGATGAAATTTGATGACAGCACTCTTGATTAAGGTAAAACATGGGGATTCATGACTAATGCACTAAAATGATAAAAATGAAAAATAAAATCTTTAATCAGATGAATTGACTCTACAAGCCAATAAAGGATAAAAGAAAAATTAGTACCTAAGGCCAAGGCAATTCTAAATATAAGCTAAATGGAAATGTAGGAAATAAAGATGATGTAATTGAGAATTTAATTTTTTCCTGTGTGACTTCCATAACTCTGTTAATTTCCATTCTTATGCTTCTCAAAGCTTGAGTTAGTATTTCACTTCACATGGACAATGCCAGTTTATTGCATATTTGGAATCTAGAAAGCAAGAATATTCCCTATTTTTTAAAATAATACCATTTTCAGTGCATCTGATAACCACCACATACATCACTCAATAGAACAGCTGCAGACTCAATTCTACTTTTATTCTTTCACCTTTGTTTATGTCATTATTTGCCCTACATCTTGTTATTATGTGTGTATTACCAGGCTACAGTGGCTCAGTTTGACAAGATTTGAATTCTGTTTAATACAGTTTAATTAAGAATGTTTTACTGTGCTCAGAGTATACTGGTTACCATAACACAATTTCTCTGATAGTACTCTAATATTACTTGAAAACTTATATGGATCACTTTTATTGGTAATGTTACCTTCAGTAAACCACTTAGGTCTATATATTGCATGATTACCAATAACCTAAATAATAACGCTATCTTATTGGCTATGAAACAATGCTGAGTCTCAAGAAAAGTATGTAAATTTAGATCATAATTTGAAAATTGAAGTGTACTTTAGTTTGAAAATCATCTTAATTTAAATAAGCATGCAATAAATGCCATCTTACTTCCCATTCTAAAGCAGAGAGTCCATGGAGTTAGAAACTAAATGAACCCAACAAGAAAAAAAAATTAATTCATTCCTTTCTTTATTCAATAAATATTTATTGACCATCTAATATGTGCTATGTTACCTTCTAAGTACTAAATTATGACTAGAATGGTAAAGGTCCCTACTTCATTGGAGTTATCCAATTTAGAACTTGAAAATGTAGCACTCACAGGTAGCTTTTGGCTCACTGTTACTAAAGCATATATAATTATTTTGTTATGTTTCTGGTGTTGCCAGTCCAGACGGTCATCTGTATCTATCATTTACCTCAGTGAATGGCCTTAAGTAGGGTTCACTAAGCTTTTAGAAGCCTGGACATATTAGGACAATGGAAATAACAATGGAACAAAATGCATGTGCTGGTGTATCTGCAGAGATTTTGCCTAAGCAACAACAGGTTCTCATCAGTATTTGTCACTTTGTGCTGACCCTCATTTGTGTTTACTTTTGGGCAGTGAATTTTATTCTTACAAAGCCCTCTGGCTGATGTCTGTATTTTGCAATTATAAATTTTTCACACATTGTTTTCTAAATAGAACTCTACAATTAACTTTAGAATGACAAAAAGGCAATCTTCTCCCATTTTGCGATAAAACACTGCAATCTCTCATTTTTTAGTAGATTTTGAACCATAAAATATGAGTCACATTTACAAACAAGTTTTCCAGTAAAAAATCAAAAGAAAGTCAATGTTTAAAAGTCAAAATAAAGTTAATGTTTACATATATATATATGAAACATATATATATATATAACAACTTTATCATATAATCAATGTAAACTTATCATTGAGATGTTTTGTATTCTTCTATTTTAAACTAGATCTTCAAATCCTGTATTTTACACAAAAGCACATTTAAATAGATAGTAACCAAAATTCATGGGCTCAGTAGACACACAGTGCCAGTGGCTACAATATTGGACAGTGTAGTTGTGGAACACTGATGTGCGATTCTCTTCAATAATAGAAGATTTAACAGTCCATTATAGAAACTGGAGGTCCAGTTTCCAGACCATATATAAAGAAATTGAAAATCATCATTACAAACCCCACAACAAAAGAAAAGTTGAATAACTGAATTCTAATAACATATATGGATTAAAATAAACTGTCAAAAATTCTTAAAGTGATGGGAATATCAGTCCACCTTGCCTGTCTGCTGAGAAAATTGTATGGAAGTCAATAAGCAACAGTTAGAACTGGACAGGGAACAACAGATTGGCTCCAAATTGGGAAAGGAATAAGTCAAGGTTGTATATTGTCACCTCGTTTATTTAACATATATGCAGAGTACATCATGAGAAATGCCAGACTGAGTAGAGCACAAGCTGGAATTAAGATTTCCAGGAGAAATATAAATCACCTCAGACATGTAGATGACACCACCCTTATAGCAGAAAGCAAAGAGGAACTGAAGAGCCACTTGATGAACGAGGAGAGTGAAAGTGCAGTTCAGTTCAGTCGCTCAGTTGTGTCTGAATCTTTGCAGCCCTACGGACTGCAGCACACCAGGCTTCACTGTCCATCACTAACACCCAAGCTTGCTCAAACTCCTGTCCATTGAGTCAGTGATACCATGCAACCATCTCATCCTCTGTCATCTCCTTCTCCTCCTGCCTTCAGTCTTTCCCAGCATCAGGGTCTTCTCCAATGAGTCAGTTCTGCACATCAAGTGGCCAAAGTATTGGAGTTTCAGCTTCAACATCAGTCTTTCCAGTGAATATTCAAGACCAGTTTCTTTCAGGATGGACTGGGTAGATCTCCTTGCTCTCCAAGGAACTCTCAAAAGTCTTCTCCAATATCACAGTTCAAAAGCATCAGTTCTTCAGCGTTCAAATTTCTTTATAGTCTAACTCTCACATCCACACACGACTATTGGAAAAATCATAGCTTTGATTAGACAGCTTTGTTGCAAAGTGATATCTCTGCTTTTTAATACACTGTCTGGGTTGGTCATAACTTTTCTTCCAAGGAGTAAGTGTCTTTTAATTTCATGGCTACAGTTACCATCTGCAGTGATTTAGGAGCCCCCCTCCACAAATAAAGTCTCTCACTGTTTCCACTGTTTCCCCATCTATTTGCCATAAACTGATATGACCAGATGCCATGACCTTAGTTTTCCAAATGTTGAGTTTTAAGCCAACTTTTTCACTCTCTTCTTTATCTTTCATCAAGAGACTCATTAGTTCTAAGGTTTCTGCCATAAGGGTGGTGTCATCTGCATATCTGAGGTTATTAGTATTTCTCCAAGCAATCTTGATTCCTGCTTGTGCTTCATCCAGCCCAGCGTTTCTCATGATGTACTCTGCATATAAGTTAAATAAGCAGGGTGACAATATACAGTCTTGACGTGCTCTTTCTCCTATTTGGAAACAGTTTGTTTTACAATGTCCAGTTCTAAATGTTGCTTTCTGACCTGCATACAGATTTCTCAAGAGGCATATCAAGTGGTCTGGTATTCCCATCTGTTTCAGAATTTTCCACAGTTTGTTGTGATCCACACAGTCAAAGGGTTTTGACATAGTCAATAAAGCAGTAGTAGATGTTTTTTCTGGAATTCTCTTGCTTTTTTGATGATCCAGCTGGATGTGGGCAATTTGATATCTGTTCCTCTGCCTTTTCTAAATCCAGCTTGAACATCTGGAATTTCACAGTTCATGTACTGTTGAAGCCTGACTTGGAGAATTTTGAGCATTACTTTAGTATCGTGTGCTGCTGCTGCTGCTGCTGCTAAGTTGCTTTATTCATGTCCTATCCTATGTGATCCCATAGATGGGAGCCCACCAGGCTCCCCCATCCCTGGGGACTGACCTTTTCCAGTCTTGTGTCCACTGCTGAGTTTTCCAAAGTTGCTGGCATATTTAGTGCAGCAGTATCACAACATCATCTGTTAAGATTTGAAATATCTCAAGTAGAATTCCATCACCTCCATTAGCTTTGTTCATAGTGATGCTTTCTAAGGCCCACTTGACTTCGCATTCCAGGAGTTCTGGTTCTAGGTGAGTGATTGTAGATAATTACATCATCATGATTATCTGGGTCATGAAGATCTTTTTTGTATAGTTCTTCTGTGTATTCTTGCCACCTCTTCTTAGTATCTTCCTTGTGGCTCAGCTGGTAAAGAATCTGCCTGCAATGTGGGAGACCTGGGTTCAACCCATGGGTTGGTAAGATCCTCTGGAGAAGGAAATGGATACCCACTCCAGTATTCTGGCCTGGAGAATACCATGAACTGTATAGTTCATGGGTTCAAAAAGAATTGGACGTGACTGAATGACTTTCACTTTCATTTTCTCTTAGGGCCATACCATTTCTGTTCTTTATCGAGCCCATCTTTGCATGAAATCTTCCCTTGGTATCTCTAATTTTCTTGAAGAGATCTTTAGTTTTTTCATTCTATTGTTTTCCTCTATTTCTTTGCATTGATCAGTGAAGAAGGCTTTCTTATCTCTCCTTGTTATTCTTTGGAACTCTGTATTCAAATGGGAATATCTTTCCTTCCTTCTTTTGCCTTTCACTTCTCTTCTTTTCACAGCTATTTGTAAGGCTTCTACAGACAACCATTTTTCCTTTTTGCATTTATTTTTCTTGGGGATGGTCTGATCCCTATCTCCTGTACATTTTCATAAACCTCTATCCCTAATTCTTCAGACACTCTGTCTATAATATTTAATCCCTTGAATCTATTTTTCACTTCCCTTGTATAATCATAAGGGATTTAATTTAGGCCATACCTTAATGGTCTGGTTTTCCCCACTTTATTTAATTTAAGTCTGAATTTGGCAATAAGGAATTCATGATCTGAGCCACAGACAGCTCCTGGTCTTGGTTTTGCTGACTGTAGAGAACTTCTCCATCTTTGGCTGCAAAGAATATGATCAATCTGATTTTAGTATTGATCATCTGGTGATGTACATACTTAGAGTCCTCGTTTGTGTTATTGGAAGAGTGTATTTTGTATGACCAGTGCATTCTCTTAGCAAAACTCTATTACTCTTTGCCCTGCTTCTTTCTGTACTCCAACACCAAATTTGCACCAATCTTGACTTCCTACTTTCGCATTCCAGTCCCCTATAATGAAAAGGACATTTTGGGGAGTGTTAATTATAGAAGGCCTTGTAGGTCTTCATAGAACTGTTCAACTTCAGCTTCTTCAGCATCATTTGTTGGGGCATATATTTGGATTGGGCTTCCCTGATGGCTCAGAGGTTAAAGTGTCTGCCTCCAAAGTGGGAGACCTGGGTTCAATCCCTGGGTAGGGAAAATCCCCTGGAGAAGGAAATGGCAATCCACTCCAGTACTATTGCCTGGAAAATCTCATGGACAGAGGAGCCTGGTAGGCTACAATCCATGGGGTTGCAAAGGGTTGGACACGACTGAGCGACAAACTAAACTGTACTTGGATAACTGTGATATTGAGTGTTTTGCCTTGGAAATGCACAGATATCATTCTGTCCTTTTTGAGACTGCATCCAATTATTGCACATTTCACACTCTTTTGTTGACTATGATGGCTACCGCATTTCTTGTAAGGGATTCTTGCCCACAGTAGTAGATATAATGCTCATCTGAGTTAAATTCACCCATATTATTCTTTGGAACTCTGTATTCAAATGGGAATATCTTTCCTTCCTTCTTTTGCCTTTCACTTCTCTTCTTTTCACAGCTATTTGTAAGGCTTCTACAGACAACCATTTTTCCTTTTTGCATTTATTTTTCTTGGGGATGGTCTGATCCCTATCTCCTGTACATTTTCATAAACCTCTATCCCTAATTCTTCAGACACTCTGTCTATAATATTTAATCCCTTGAATCTATTTTTCACTTCCCTTGTATAATCATAAGGGATTTAATTTAGGCCATACCTTAATGGTCTGGTTTTCCCCACTTTATTTAATTTAAGTCTGAATTTGGCAATAAGGAATTCATGATCTGAGCCACAGACAGCTCCTGGTCTTGGTTTTGCTGACTGTAGAGAACTTCTCCATCTTTGGCTGCAAAGAATATGATCAATCTGATTTTAGTATTGATCATCTGGTGATGTACATACTTAGAGTCCTCGTTTGTGTTATTGGAAGAGTGTATTTTGTATGACCAGTGCATTCTCTTAGCAAAACTCTATTACTCTTTGCCCTGCTTCTTTCTGTACTCCAACACCAAATTTGCACCAATCTTGACTTCCTACTTTCGCATTCCAGTCCCCTATAATGAAAAGGACATTTTGGGGAGTGTTAATTATAGAAGGCCTTGTAGGTCTTCATAGAACTGTTCAACTTCAGCTTCTTCAGCATCATTTGTTGGGGCATATATTTGGATTGGGCTTCCCTGATGGCTCAGAGGTTAAAGTGTCTGCCTCCAAAGTGGGAGACCTGGGTTCAATCCCTGGGTAGGGAAAATCCCCTGGAGAAGGAAATGGCAATCCACTCCAGTACTATTGCCTGGAAAATCTCATGGACAGAGGAGCCTGGTAGGCTACAATCCATGGGGTTGCAAAGGGTTGGACACGACTGAGCGACAAACTAAACTGTACTTGGATAACTGTGATATTGAGTGTTTTGCCTTGGAAATGCACAGATATCATTCTGTCCTTTTTGAGACTGCATCCAATTATTGCACATTTCACACTCTTTTGTTGACTATGATGGCTACCGCATTTCTTGTAAGGGATTCTTGCCCACAGTAGTAGATATAATGCTCATCTGAGTTAAATTCACCCATTCCATCTATTTTAGTTTTCTTATTCCTAAAATGTCAATGTTAACTCTTGCCATCTCCTGTTTTGACCACCCAATTTAACTTGATTCATGGACAAACATTCCAGCTTCCTAAGCAATATTGCTCTTTACAGCATTAGACTTTACTTCCATTATCAGTCACATCCACGACTGGGTATTGTTTTTGCTTTTGCTCTGTCTCTTCATTCTTTCTGGAGTTATTTCTCCACTTATCTCCAGTAGCAAAGTGAGAACTTATAGACCTGGGGAGTTCTTCTTTCAGTGTTTTATCTTTTTGCCTTTTCATCATGCTCATGGGTGAAAAAATGGGCTTAAAATTTGACATTCAAAAAAGGAAGATCATGTCATCCAGTCCCATCACTTCATAGTAAATAGATAGAGAAACAACTGAAATAATGATAGTTGTTTTTTGGGGCTCCAAATTCACTGCAGATGAAGAATGCAGCCATGAAATTAAGACATCTGCTCTTTGGAAGGAAAGTTATGGTAAACCTAAAGAGCCTACAAAAAGCAGAGACAGTACTTTTTCAACAAAAGTGCATATAGTTAAAGCTATTGTTTTTCAAGTAGTCATGTGTGGATGTGAGAGCTGGACCATAAAGAAAGCTGAGTCCTAAAGAATGGATTCTTTTGAATTGTGATGTTAGAGAAGACTTTTGAGAGTCCCTTGTACTCCAAGGAGAGCAAACCAGTCCATCCTGAAGGAAATCAGTCCTGAATATTCATTGAAGCTGAAACTTCAATATTATGACCACCTGAGTTGAAGACTAACTCATTGGAAAAGACGATCCTGATGCTGGTGAAGATTGAAGGCAGGAGGTAAAGGGGACAACAGAAGATGAGATAGTTGGACGACATCACTGACTCAATGGACAGGAGTTTGAGCAAGCTTAGGTGTTGGTGATTAACAGGGAAGTCTGGCATGTTGCAGTCCATGGGGTCGCAACAGTAGGACATGACTGGGTGACCGAACTGAACGGAACTGCATCTGAAAAGACCTGTAAGATTCATATCCCACTTACAAATGATCCTCTAGGGAAACCAAAGACAACAAGAGAAATAATGCAAGGACACTACAGGACATTTTAGCCTTTGATGTCTACAGCTATGAGGACATGTGATGTCCAGTCACAGGGTGCCACATCTTTTTCCCTTTTCATAGTTATCATGTGGGCCTCTATCATCAGTCTGATTTGAGGACTCAGGTTCTCTTGCCTACTCACATTGTACTGAAATATTTTTGGACTAGGGTATTTCAATGATGAATACTTATAGAATATTTATAACCTAATAGGGATAAAGTCTAAAAGTTTATATATCTCTCTGGGTGGATGTGTAAGTGTTAAGCATGCATTTCTCCACTGTCTCCATTGATGAATGTGTATGTGTGCTCAGTCACTTTATTCATGTCTGACTCTTTGCCACCCCATGGACTATAGCCTGTCAGGCTTCTCTATCTATGGGACTCCCCAGGCAAGAATACTAGAATGGGTTGCCATGCCCTCCTCCAGGGGAACTTCCCAACCCAGGGATCAAACCTGCATTTCCTGTGGCTCCTGCATTGCAGGTGGATTATTTACCACTGAGCTACCTGGGAAAGCTCTCATTAATGAATATTATATATTTTAGGAAAAATTTTGGTAATGATGTTTCTAAGACCATTATTGAGGTGTCCATTTTCTTTAAGAATTTCTTTCTAAACATACACCAATATAAACACAATACAATGTTTACTTGGTTGATTCTCTGGATTACTTGATTATAAGAAAAGCATGTATGTAAGAAATATAATTCACGTTACTATACAGATATGACACCTGAAATTTGATTGCTCCCTTCAAACCATTTTGTTTATGCTTAGATTCTGTACTGTATGGTAGGTAGCTGGCTTTGCTGTATAATTGATGGGTAAATAGTTGTATCTTTCACTTTCTTTCTCACTTTAAATTTAAAAAAGAACATGTGAAACAGCTAAATCAAAAGCTTCAATAATATCCATGATGAATAAACAAATACATTAATTATGCTTCTTTAAACTGTCAGTTACTCAAATAACATTTCTACCTAATTTACATTAATGAAAGTTCATATTTAATCAAGGATTAATATATATATATATATATATATGTGTGTGTGTGTGTGTGTGTGTGTGTATGGAAAGGAAAAAAACTTATGGGAAAAATAATAAACTAAAGCTAAGAGATTATCAAAATCCTGGCAGACATTCTCTTAAATGTGAAGTTGATAAAGAATTAAAGTCTCTTTCTTCAGCTCCACACATACATACAGATTCTCAGCCAGCTCTAGATTGTTGCTATAACCCCAACTTCAGACAGAAGGTCACCTTTATCTTGTAGAGAAAACTTCTATGTACTTTAGTTCTAACAGTAACCATAGGAAACAAGTTTTCAAAAATAATAAACACAAACCTCTTGGCACAAAATTCCTGTGAACTCTTTATTGAACTGATTCTTACTTGTCTACTATTTGAACTTTTCAGTTTCTTTGTTTCAACAGTTATAATTATTAGGACAAAAATTTGTTGGAGATGAGCAGGGACACAAATCACCATTCGATGCATGGTTAACTGAGGAAAATAAATTGAAATTATTCCTAAATACTAGTTAAAAATGTATTTTATATTATATGAGTTAAGAGAAATTGCAAACTTCATCAGACTCATCACATAAATCTTTAGAACTGGAGCAGTGAATAAAATGTTCCAAGTCAGTCCAGAAGACCACATACATACATCTGGTATAAACTAGAAATTGGATTCAGATTTGTACATTATTCCATGAGTTTCCCAAGGGAAATAGAAGTACAAAGGAAAAGGTCAAAAAATGAAAATTAATGTTTGATGTATTAGATCAGCAACTCTCGTTGTGAAGATCTAGGCAAAACATCATGATGCAAGGAAAGGGTTTACTCAGAAGTAGACAACAATAGCAGCAGTCTTGTCATTGTCAACCTAGTCTTTATTAAATATTAAGTATATGATGCTTCACGCTTTAGAGCTTCTTTGGTGACTCAGTAATAAAGACTGCCAATGCAGGAGATGAAAGTTTGATCCCTGGGTCAGTAGAAGGAAGTTTGATCCCTTGGAGAAGGAAATGGCAACCCACTCCAGTATATACATATATTTTTAATTCAAGGATAATTGCTCTACAGAATTTCATTGTTTTCTGTCAAACCTCAACATGAATCAGTCATAGGTATACATATATCGCCTCCCTTCTGAACCTCCCTCCCATCTTCCTCTCATCTCCTTCCCCACCCCACCCCTCTAGGTTGATACAGTGTCCCTGTTTGAGTTTCCTGAGCCATACAGCAAATTCCCATTGGCTTTCTATTTTAAAAATGATAATGTAAGTTTCCATGTTACTCTTTCCACACATCTCATCCTCTCCTCCCCTTTACCCATGTCCATAATTCTATTCTCTATGCCTGTTTCTCCACTGCTGACCTGTAAATAAATTCTTCAGTATCATTTTTCTAGATTCCGTATTTGTGCATTAGACTACAATATTTATCTTCCTCTCTCTAACTTACTTCATGCTGTATAATAGGTTCTAGGTTCACCCACTTCATTAAAACTAACTCAAATGCCTTCCTTTTCACAGCTGAGTAATATTCTATTGTGTATATATACCACTACTTTGTCCACTCATCTGTTGTTGCTTCCATGTTCTAGCTAAGGTAAATAGTGCTGTAATGAACAATGGGATATTTGTGTCTTTTTGATTTTGGTTTCCTTAGGGTATTTACCTGGGAGTGAGATTTGTAGGTTGTATAGTAGTATTATTCCTGGTTTTGTAAGAAATCTCCATACCGTCTTCCATAGTAGCTGTATCAATTTATATTCCCATCAACAGTGCAAGAAAACGTTCCCTTTTCTCCACATCCTCTCCAGCATATATTGTTTGTAAAACTTTTGATGATGGCCATTCTGACCAGTGTGAGGTGATATCTCAGTGTAGTTTTGATTTGTACTGCTCTAATAATGAGCGATGCTGAGCATCTTTTCCTATATTTGTTAGCCATCTGTATGTCTTCTTTGGAGAAATGTCTGTTCAGGTCTTTTTTACACTTTTTGATTGCGTTGTCTGTTTTTCTGGCATTGAGTTGTATTAGCTGCTTGTATACTGTGGAAATTAATCCTTTGTTAGTTCTTTCATTTGCTATTATTTTCTCCCATTCCGAGAATTGTCTTTTCACCTTGCTTATAGTTCCATTTGCTATGCAAAACCTTTTAATCAGGTCCCACTTGTTTATTTTTTGTTTTTAATTCGATTACTCTAAGAGGAGGATTTCATAGAAGCTCTTGCTTTGATTTATGTCACTGAGTGTTCTGCCTATGTTTTCCTCTAAGAGTTTTATAGTTTGTGGCCTTACATTTAGATCTTTTATCCATTTTGAGTTTATCTTTGTGTATCATGTTAGGAAGTGTTCTAATTTCATTCTTTTCCATGTAGCTGTCCAGTTCTCCCAGCACCATTTATGGAAAAGGCTGTCTTTGCCCCATTGTATATTCTTGCCTCCTCTGTCAAAAATAAGGTATCAATATAAATGGATTAAACATGCCAACCGAAAGACATAGACTGGCTGAATGGATACCAAAAAAGACCCATATGTATGCTCTCTACAAGAAACCCACTTCAGATCTAAAGACATATTGACTGAAAGTGAGAGGATGTAAAAATATATTCCATGCAAATGGGAAGTGAAAAAAATCTGGAGTAGCAATCTTCAAATCAGACAAAATAGACCTTAAAATAAAGAAGATTATAAGAGATAGGGAAGGTCACTACATAATAATCAAGGGATCAATCCAAGAGGAAGACATAAAAATTGTAATTATCTTTTTGCTGTCTCACATACAGGGTTATCATTACCATCTTTCTAAATTCCATATATACATGTTAGTATACTCTATTGGTGTTTTTCTTTCTGGCTTACTCCACTCTGTATAATCAGCTCCAGTTTCATCCACCTCATTAGAACTGATTCAAATGCATTCTTTTTTGATGGCTGAGTAGTACTCCATTGTGTATGTGTACCACAGAGACACAGATGTACAGAACAGACTTTTTGATTCTGTGGGAGAGGGAGAGAGCGGGATGATTTGGGAGAATGGCATTAAAGCATGTATAATATCATATAAGAAATGAATCACCAGCCTAGGTTTGATGCAGGATACAGGATGCTTGGGGCTGGTGAGCTGGGATAACCTAGAGGAATGGTATGGGGAGGGAAATGGGAGGGGGATTCAGGAGTGGGAACGTAAGTACACCCATGGCGGATTCATGTTAATGTATGGCAAAACCAATACGATATTGTTAAGTAAAAAATAAATTTAAAAAAAATAAAAAATAAATAAAACCAGCTTGAAAAAAATTGTAATTATCCACTCCAGTATTCTTGATATTTACCTGAGAAATCCCAGGGATAAAGGAGCCTGGCAGGCTATGGTCCATAGGGTCAAAAAGAGTCAGATACAACTGAGTGACTGAGTACACATGCTTCAGACTTTGCACAAATTCCTCAATTAATCTTTAGAATAATCACATGGTACAGATTTATTAAGTAAAAAATAAATTTAAAAAAAATAAAAAATAAATAAAACCAGCTTGAAAAAAATTGTAATTATCCACTCCAGTATTCTTGATATTTACCTGAGAAATCCCAGGGATAAAGGAGCCTGGCAGGCTATGGTCCATAGGGTCAAAAAGAGTCAGATACAACTGAGTGACTGAGTACACATGCTTCAGACTTTGCACAAATTCCTCAATTAATCTTTAGAATAATCACATGGTACAGATTTTTTTTCCCCATCTATCAGATAAATCTATTTGATTTATCATACTAATCAACTTTATCTGGCAGATAAATCAACTAAAGTTTCAAATAGGTATTTCAATATCACAAAGGTACTAAAGGTGGAAAATTTAGTTCCTGAGCCTTCACTTAAAGCTTTAGGACTTACTTAAATACTATACTCCATCTAAGTGTATATGTATATGTGTTATAGTATTTAGCTCTTACTTAAATACTGTATTCCATCTAAGTGATCTTTTAATGCTCTGTATTATTTTCTGAGAAAGCCCACATTTATTAAATGAATGTCTCCAAGTAAAAGTCTTGAACAACCTACTGAACTTATTTTAAAATCTTTTCTGAATATTCTTCCATTGCAAGCTAGATCTCATGATTTAGAAGTCATATTTCTACTTATATCTGGATTCCCAATATGTATATTTGGAAAAAGAATGGAGACATATACATATATGTCAGGATGTTAGTGATAGTTACTGACTTTTTGGAAATGAAAAAATAGCTTGTTTGAGACTAAAAATTTTCAGATAGTAAAAAAATTTGGAAAATTTTTAAAATTCTACTATTTGAAGGAATTAGAGATATATTAAAAGTAGCCAGAAACAAGGGAGGAAAAGAGTTCACCCCTATTAAAATAAGGATACTACATTAGCAAAGACTTGTATTTGTGTGGCTTTTCATGCCAAGGCAACTAGAATTCAAAGGAAAAGATATGTGTTTGATTGAGCAGTCTTTGGAATAAATTTAGGATTGTTAAAGAACCCGAAGAAGCAAGGGGAAATCCTGGAAAGAATCTTCTAGCAAAGAAGCCTCAAGGCTTCAGCTGACCTCAGAAGCATGCATGTAAATGAGAGACTCTGAAGATTCTGGTGGAAGGTGGCATCAGTGGTCAGGCTGAGGAAATGGAGACTTTTGATTATGACCTACCACAAGGATGTGTATTTGTATTCTGTCACAGTATTTGTTATCTCATAGTTTCTATAACTCAGAAGCCTGGTCATAGCTTAGCTGGACCCTCTGCTTAGGGTCTCACAGGGTGCAAAGCATCAAGTGGAGCCAGAGAATCCTTTGAAGACTGAAGTAATCTCCTAAGTTCACTCTCTCTTTTGGCAGGATTAATTTCTTAGCAATTTTTCTCAGATCCCAGAGTTCATCACCTGAACTTTCCTAACATAAGACCCTTCCTGTAATAAAGCAGTGCTCTAGGACCAGCAGAGAGCCTTCTTAGTCTAAGGCAGAGTTCTATATAATATAAGATAATGGGTATGGCATAGTATCATTTTTGCCATTTATGTACCATAATGATGGAGAAGGCAATGGCAACCCACTCCAGTACTCTTGCCTCGAAAATTCCATGTACAGAGGAATAGTTCATCACCTGAACTTTCCTAACATAAGACCCTTCCTGTAATAAAGCAGTGCTCTAGGACCAGCAGAGAGCCTTCTTAGTCTAAGGCAGAGTTCTATATAATATAAGATAATGGGTATGGCATAGTATCATTTTTGCCATTTATGTACCATAATGATGGAGAAGGCAATGGCAACCCACTCCAGTACTCTTGCCTCGAAAATTCCATGTACAGAGGAATCTGGTAGGCTGCAGTCCATGGGGTTGCTAAGAGTTGGACATGACTGAGCAACTTCACTTTTAACTTTCATGCACTGGAGAAGGAAATGGCAACCCACTCGAGTGTTCTTGCCTGGAGAATCCCAGGGATGGGGGAGCCTGGTGGGCTCTCGTCTAAGGAGTCACACAGAGTAGGACACGACTAAAGCAACTTAGCCGTAGCAGCAGCAGTACCATAATGAAGGGAGTGATATCTTGTCTACTTTAACATATTCTATTGGTTAGAAGTAAGTCATAGATTTTTCTCAAATTGATTACCCAGGCTTGAACATGGGGCCATTCTAGGATATGTCTGCCACAGAAAAGCTGAGTTGCGTTTAGTCAAGTTAATGCCTACCAGACCAGAATATCATGGGTTAATAAAAACAAAACCAAAAATAGTCTCTATTGCCTACTATCCAAGATGCCTAGTTTACAATAAATATTTCCTTGAGATAAGCATAAGAGGAAAAAAAAGAGTCATATTCTAAATTAAAGCAGTCCTTTGAAATAAACTTGAGATGAAACAATTTGAAATTAAATGACAGAGAGAAATAAAGGCCAAATGCAATGAGTAATTGCGAACTTGGGGCTTCTCTGATGGCTCAGTGGTAAAGAATTTGCCTGTCAATGCATGATCCCTTGGTTGAGAAGATCCTCTGGAGAAGTAAATGGTAATGCATTCCAGTATCCTTGCCTAAAAAATCCCATGGACAGAGGAGAATGGCAGGCTACAGTTCATGGGGTTGCAAAAGAGTCAGACATGACTTAGAGACTAATCAGCAACAATCATAAATTTAATTCTGGACAAACTAATAAAATAATGATAAAGAACATTAGTGAGACAACTCATGCAATTTGATTATATATTATAGCTTAAGTATACAGAGTATATCATGAGAAACTCTGGGCTGGAAGAAGTACAAGCTGGAAAAAAGATTGCCGGGAAAATATCAACAACCTCACATATGCAGATGACACCACCCTTATGGCAGAAAGTGAAGCGGAACTTATAAACCTCTTGATGAAAATGAAAGTGGAGAGTGAAAAAGTTGGCTTAAAGCTCAACATTCAGAAAACTGAAGATCATGGCATCTGGTCCCATCACTTCATGGGAAATAGATGAGGAAATAGTGTCAGACTTTATTTTGAGGGGCTCCAAAATCACTGCAG
>SJYC01089254.1:0-11108 GCA_006408675.1 Madoqua kirkii
ACTTTGGAAAAACTAGTTAAACTAAGTTATTCAGCTCATAGACATACCTGAAGAGGAAAACAAAACATTCAGGAATTCAGCTTTAACTAATTTACTTATTCATTCATCAACAAATACTTATTGATTCTACTGGGTTCTGGGCATTGTAACAGGGAAATGAACATAATTTATGATTAAATCTATCCCAGAACAAATGTTAACCTGCTATTATTTTAAACATTCCAATTTATAAATATACATATGCATATTAGATAATGGATGGATGGATATGTTCCTATATTCTAAAATAATTTGCAAATTATAAAACTAGAGTTTAGTTTAGTTCTGGGGCTTCCTTCATAGATCAGTTGGTAAAGAATCCACTTGCAATGCAGGAGATCCCAGTTCAATTTCTGGGTTGGGAAGATCCCCTGGAGAAGAGATAGGCTATCCACTCCAGTATTCTTGGGCTTCCCTTGTGGCTCAGCTGGTGAAGAATCCACCTGCAATGTGGGAGGCCTCGGTTCAATCTCCACTGGAGAAGGGATAGGCTACCCACTCCAGTATTCTGGCTTGGAGAATTCCATGGACTATACTCCAGGGGGTTTCAAAAAGTCGGACACGACTGAGTGATTTTTACTTTCATTGTCTGTCTCATGTATAGGGCATATTATCCATTAGTACTAAATGAAACTTGCTTTTTACTTTAATATCTTCACTCTGGGTATAGTATAAGACAAAGGATACTCAATAGTTGAGCTGACTTTTGGGTTTAGCAGAAATATTCCAGCTTATAAATTTCAATAATACTTTAATGATCACAGTACTTTTCAGAAATAAGTTTACTATCTCACACCTTTAAGGTTTACTTGACTGACAAGTATGAATGAAACACTTCACCTAAAATAATGCATTTCTCATATTAAATGTTCTCTGATGATCATTATGCTTTTATACTAGCTTTTACTCACTCTATTCACTGAAATTTATGATTTCAATGAATAGTTATCTTTCAGAGAAACTATATCACTATTAATTTCTAATGGCAGAACCTCTATATCTAAATATGTATCACCAGGAAATCCTTTATACTTACAGGTATATGTTTATATATTTTATATGCATGCTTTGGGGCTTTTCTTTTTGAACCCAAAAAGTACTGATAAAATCTCACCTTGTGGCACCAAAGATAGGTAAAAAGTGCAGAAGTTAAATAATAGGTAAAAGAATAAAATATACACCCAAAAGGACAACATATATATATAACCAGTTTGAGTAAATTAGGTTAAGACTTCCTAAACTAGAATATTAATTTATCTTAAGCAGTAAAATTGGTGTTTTAACTTTAAGCTCTTTAGGAGAGTAAGTATACAGTTCTTCAGACTGAGACACAGAAATATGACAAAGCATCTAAATTTTGCTATCAAAGCACATAAAATCTTACATGTGAATTTGCCATTATTTCTTAGCAAGGGAAAGGTTTAATATGTATAGTAACATTTCTTCATTCTCTGTCCTCTCTCTGACTCTATCAAAGAAAACATTCTGTTCTCATGACTGAGTCCTAGTTTTCATTGGTGTTAGCTGTATTTCATACATTTATTCTGCTAATAGGGGTGTGGGAGGGGAAATAAACAAACAAACAAAATCCTCTCTCTTCAGACTAGCACTAGTGATCACGGTTCACATGTAGTAAAGATCTTGTGCCTGTATGCTTAGTTGTGTGCGACTCCTTGAAATCCCTTGGATTGCATCTCACCAGGCTCCTCTGTCCGTGAAATTTTCCAGGTAAGAATACTGGAGTGGGTTGTTATTTCCTTTCCCAGTGATCAATTTACTACCTCATGTGTGTGTGTTTAGTTGTTCAGCCATGTCTGACTCTGCCACCCATAGACATAAGCCTGCCAGGCTTCTCTGTCCATGGCGATTCTTCAGGCAAGAATACTGAGATGGGTTTCCATGCCCTCTTCCACGTTATCTTACAAACCCAGGGATCAAACCCAGGTCACCACATTGCAAGGAGATTCTTTACCAGCTGAGCTACCTGAGAAGCCCCTTACTACCTCATAAGTCTGAAAATAATTAACTTTTCAGAGTATAGAATGGACACATGAATACAGGTAAAATTAAAAAGAGAAGTGTATATTTGGTGTGTTAACTGATTTCATAAAATATATGCATCACAACTTATTTAAAGAAAAAATGGGAAACTGCAATGCCAGAGTCCTAGCTTGTGTGCATCTAGAAATCAGAGCCTGAGACCAGGGCTAGTAAGCAGAAGCAGCATGCTTAGAGCATGTTGCACTAGCTGGAGACAGGTACAAGAGAGGTCTGAGAGATAGTCAGGTTATTGGGTCTTTTTAAAAGCCATGATATGTCATTTTCTGTCAAACTTCAACATGAATTGATAGAAGATAACAAAATTATGTTAAGCAGTTATCCTTCAATTTAAAAATTAATTAAAAATAAAGACATAAAAATAAAACATGATATGGGGCTAGTGTATATTGAGAATAGACAGAAGCCATTGGGTGGAAGGATACAATCAGGTTTACTATTATAAAATGTTATTGTAGCTATTAGTTGGATAATACATTAGAAGCAGAATGATAGCAAGGAGACCAGTTAAGAATATTTTTTCAGTAATTCTTGTGATGGATGACAATTTTTTGAGCTAGTATTTAAACAAAATGGACACGTTTAAGATTTGGTTTGGAGAGTGACAGTTAAGAAACTAATATGTTGGTTATTAATGAAAGAAATGGAAGAACCATAGTGGATGCCTAGGTACTTCACCTGGGTAATTCAGAGGCTGATGATCTTCTGTACTTCAGTACAGAAGAAGGCTTTTGAAAAAATAGCTTGAGGAAGGAACACCTGCTTGATGGACATAAGTTTAAGCAAGCTCCGGGAGTTGGTGATGAACAGGGAAGCCTGCTGCAGTCCATGGGATCACAAAGAGTCAGACATGACAGTGACTGAACTGAACTGAACTGAACTGAACTGAACTCTAACTATGCTAAATACAAAATGCAGATCAGGAAACATACAGGCTTTTATTTTGCTATTTCTTATTCATTTATCAGTGTGAAAAGCCTTACATAATTAATATAAATATAAATATAAGGCTTGAAGAGTTCATAACCATGAAACTGTTAGGTAGTTATAAAAGGAAAAAGCCACCCAGAATGGCTGTGGCTAAAAGACAAAGGGAAAAGCCCACAAAAACAAACAAACAAACAAACAAAAAAATAGAACAAAGAAAGGTCAGACTGTAGTGAGAACCTCAATGAAACAAACAGCCCTCCAGGCTAGCTCAGTTTACACAGGTCAGGCTCAGGGTGAAGAGAAAAAAAACAGAAACTAAGAGGAGCCAAAATCCAACCTCTGGCTTCCCTTCTCTTTGGATCTTTTGGATAGGCCCACTCTACTGCCTCAAGGATGTATTTTCCTTTACTTGCCAAATAGAACTGAGCTATAACACTGGTCTATCTGTTGCTTTCAAATTTTTGCTGCAACAAGACAGAACTGAAGAAATTACAACTCCCCAGGTGTATATGGTTTGGTGACTCGCATTTAACCTGGCTGAAACTACCTCGGCTCAGCTCCTACAAGGTGGAGGCTAAGCACAACAGAAGCCCAATTTGGCAAAAGCTCCCATGGTAGAAAATGAATGCGAAGAAAACCCAGAGCAGAGGAAGTGACAAGAAGCCCAGCGTTCTGGAAACTGAGACAGCAAAAACAAACTGCAGAAAGCTTACATGGCTCAGACTCAGATTCCAGAAGACCTCCAGTTAAGGTAGGACATCCTCGCTCCTATGGCTGGAGGACATATGGCTAACAAAATCTTAATTCCTTTACAAACTCTTGTTTCTTATTTCCTTGAACCCCCCTCCAAAAGGGGAGCCACAGTGGGTGCAATTGAGGGACTCTGGCAGGGGCTACTCAGTCCTATTGCCCAAGCTGATGGGGGTTCTTCTGTCCTTAATCTTCTTTGTGTCAAGGATCAGGCCAATGAAAACTGTGAGCACAAGTCAGATATTTAGCAGATTTTCTAGCAGGTTAAGAAGGGGATTCCTTGGCACATTTTTCCCACTGCTTTTTTATCCATTCCTTCAGCTCCTAAGTGTGACTTGAGCCCAGTCAAAACCCATGATGCCTGGCTACAGGACCTAATGAAGCTCAGGGTCTTGATGTCTCATTGCAAAAATTAAGTGAGAGACACAGAGATATGTAAGATGTGGATTTGTTTGGATTCAGAGAGAAGCACACTCCACAGGGTGTGGGCCATCATAGAGGGTGAGTGCAAGTGTGGTGGCCATGGAATGTGGTGTGGTTAGTTTTTATGCTAATGAGTGGGAGGATCATTCCAACAACTGGGAACCACCCCCTCCTCAGTCTTTTGATGGTGCCTTGGAACTAGGCACTTGGGTTTCCCTGGTGGCTCAGATGGTAAAGTGTTTGCCTGCAGTGCAGAGGACCTGGATTCAGTCCCTAGGTCGGGCAGATCCCCTGGAGAAGGAAAGGGCAACCCACTCCAGTATTCTTGCCTGGAAAATTCCATGGACAGAGGAGCCTGGTGGGATACAGTACATGGGTTTGGAAAGAGTCAGACACAACTGAGTGACTTTCACTTCACTTGAAACTAAGTCTTCCAAGTTCCAAGTTGACTCAAGGTGTGTCATTTAGTGTGCAGACTGAGGATCAAGGTTTAGTTAAATTTGATTTGTCATCTTGGAATTTGTTTTATTATGCCCTCGGGCTATGTCATTCTTTCAAAAGTTGTGCCCTGCCCCCTTCCCTTCTCCTTCATGCTCTTTTCTTGAGCCCATCTGGGCCCACAATGTTGCCTCTACAATCTGTAAGGAGAACCAGAAAATAGCTGGTCTTTAGGAGGGAAACACTGTGTAATATCTAATCCCTCTACATATTCTGACCTTCATTTTCCATATTTCCTACAACTTGTGCAACCGAAGCATCTCTCAGTGAACACACTAGGATAAGTGATAGGCCTGCTAGAAGTCCATCAGTTGGTAGCATCCCTTCATGGGCAATTGGGCTTCTAGGGATAATGTTTGCCACTTTAGGAGTAAGCCCTGCAGGACGTTTGGGTGCAAACTCTTACCACCCTTCTCCTAAAGTTACAACCATCAGTTCAGTTCAGTTCAGTATCTCAGTCATGTCCAACTCTTTGCGACCCCATGAACTGCAACACGCCAAGCCTCCCTGTCCATCACCAACTCCTGGAGTTCACTCAGACTCATGTCCATTGAGTCGATGATGCCATCCAGCCATCTCATCTTCTGTCGTCTCCTTCTCCTCCTGTCCTCAATCCCAACCAGCATCAGAGTCTTTTCCAATGAGTCAACTTTTTGCATGAAGTGGCCAAAGTATTGAAGTTTGAAAATCCCTGGATCTTCCCGGCCCAGGGACTGAACCTTGGTCTCCTGCATTGTAGGCAAATGCTTTAACCTCTGAGCCACCAAGGAAACCCAGTGTAGGACTAGGGGAAGAAATCAGTGACTTACATTCCCTTGGAGCAATAAGAGGATAAGACTCATGGATGTTTCACCAGGTTCCCAGTCTCAGGGCACAGGCTTGGATTTTTTTACATTGTGATACCTATTCCATTCATGGTGGACAAACCAGCAATGAGTTAAGATTAAAACCCCTTAATCCTACCCAGCACTTGTTATGTTGGAAACTTTGGGGATGCCCAACTCCAGTCTAGGGGGTTGACATGCCTTGACCTGACTAGGCATCTTGTCCTTGAAAGGTTGTCACTCCTCAACCTGCTTGGGGATCTTCCAGTCTTAGGGGTCCAGGAGATCGACATGCCTTGACTTGCCTAGGGACCCAATTCTTGGGAGGCCAACCTGCCTTGACCTGACTGGGGATTTGATCTCCAGGAGGTTGTCACTCCTCAGCCTGCCTGGGGATCTGCACCCTGACTAGGGGATGCCTGGCTCTCAGGCTGTAACATTACTGGGTAGGATAAGAGAGACTTCAGAGAGACTCACTCCTAAGGAAGCCCACCCATGGAAATAGAAGGAAGCCTATTAATTGTGGTGCTGTGCCCAATCTCAGTAATAACTCAGAGGCCAAAAAGAATGCTATTGTCTTTCTGAAAAGTCTAAAAGAGGCCCTCCAAAAGTTTACCAATTTGGACTTAGACTCTTACGAGGGACAGGTTATTTTAAAGGACAAATTCCTGTCCCAATGTGCATCAGACATAAGGATAAAGTTAAAACAGCTATAACAGCAGATCTTGCTGCCTTTTTAGATGAGATGGTCCAGACAGGTACCAA
This sequence comes from Madoqua kirkii, assembly GCA_006408675.1. Taxonomy (NCBI): domain Eukaryota; kingdom Metazoa; phylum Chordata; class Mammalia; order Artiodactyla; family Bovidae; genus Madoqua; species Madoqua kirkii. Next base: position 6,288 of record SJYC01089254.1, read on the forward strand.
TCCCTTTTATAACACAGAACGAGAGAGAGAGGCCAAGGACCAGGAAAAGGAGAAAAGGAAAGAGATAAGGTATGTCCAGATGCTGGCCGCCCTCCAGGGAAGTCCTATCGCAAATCCCAAGTCCTTAAAGGACAAAGCATAAGGCAAATGTCTAATCTTTGGGCATTGATTAGGACATTGGGCCGAAGAGTTTCCAAACCATGACAAGTCTCCTAAAATGGCTTGCTACAAGTGGCATCAGTTGAGACACTGGGAAGCCCCCTGCCCTCAGGACCCAAAAGCCTCAAGGTCAAGTGCCAAGCCTTCCCTCAAGATGGTTCCACAGGACTGATGCAGCCTGCTACAGCCAGCCTGCCTGTCACAGATAAACATCAGGATTCTAGAGCCAAGGGTGCAACTGGATGTGGCAGGTAGACCTTAGAATTTCTTGGTTGACACAGGGGCTACCTAATCTGTAGCCCCAACTACCTGACCTCCAACTCCTGAAACTTCTCCTCTGAAACCTGTACCATTTTGGGTGCAATAGGAAAAACAAATACAGAAAGTTTCACCCAAGCACTTCTCTGTTGCTGGGATGGACTAATATTTTCCCACCAGTTTCTGGTGGTCCCTGAGTGTCCTACTCCTTTATTGGGAAAAGATGTTTTCATGCCTTCAAAATCTTGCAGCTATTGCAGACCTTATAGAAGATGCTTTAAAATAGATGTCCCCTTTCTTGGGGGCAAACTGTTTTTACCAGCCACCAAGTGAAACAACTCCTGAGTGGGAGGGGCCATTATTGGTGTTCTGATCAAGCCTGACTATATCCCCTTGTGAGGTTCTTAACCCAGTTACCCTCCTGCCTACCCACAAGGGCTCTCTCACCGTTCACTCTGGCCTAGAAACCTTGGACCACTGGACAAAATCCCCAGAGAGATTGTCAGAAGATCCTCTGAACAATCCTGATGAAATCTGATACACTGATGGAAGCAGCTGTGTTTGGATGGAAAAAGGTAAAAGATGGATATGCAGTAGTCTCCAATTCTGAGACCACAGAGGCTAAACCTTTGCCACCAGACAACTTCAGTCCAATTAGTTGAGCTCATAGCCCTAACTCGAGCTTTAGAGCTGGGAAAAGGAAGAAAGAGTAGCCATTAACACTGACTCCAAGTATGCATTTCTGATGCCTTATGCACATTCTGCTAATGGAAAGAAGGAGGCTATTTGACCACCCACAGTTCCCCAATAAAATACAGTGATCAAATCCTTAGGCTCTTAGAGGCAGACCATCTGCCCACTGAGGTTTCAGTTTCCCATTTTAAAGGACACCAAAATGGGAGCACAGAAGTGGCATGAGGGAACCAAGCAGCTGATGAGGCAGGTAAGAGAGCAGTATTACAGAACAATGACTTAATAAGGGTTGAGACCTCAGTTCCACAGACTAATTTACCAGGAAACTCCTTAAATGGCAGTCCACTCCAGTACTCTTGCCTGGAAAATCCCATGGACAGAGGAGCCTGGTAGCAATAGTCCAGGGGGCCACAAAGAGTCAGACACAACTAAGCTAGTTCACTTTCTTTCTTTCCTTCATATACTAAAGGTAAGACTCTTAAAGCTAAGAGTGAGGGCTTTCAATAACATCATATAGGGTGGTTCCAAATGGAGGGGCTCCTTTTTCTGCCTGGGAACCTCCATTGGAAACTGGTTAATTCCTTACATGCTACTCATTTAGGGGAGAAGGCCCTCCAAAGATTTCTAGAAATGTCCTTCAGAGGAACAGGCTTCTAAACGACAATAAGGCAAGTGGTCTCCTCTTGTCCCACTTGCCAATTAAACAACCCCCAAGGAGCTCAAAGATCCCAGCTGGCCCAGCCTGTCCAAATATGTGGGATCTACCCAGGAGAGGACTGGCAGATGGACTTTACACAGATGCCAATTTCTCAAGGGTATAAATACTTACTAGTCATGACAGATACATTCACAGGATGAACTGAAGGCTTTCCCACTCAGACTGAGAAGGCAGAGGAGGTGGTAAAGAAACTGCTCCATGAAATCATTCTGAGATTTGGCCTGCCCAGGTCATTGCAAAATGACAGTGGGACATCATTTACTTCTAATTTCACCTAAGGGATCTATAAAGCATTGAGCATTACTTTTTAATCTCCATTCTGCCTGGAGGCCTCAGTCTTCAGGAAAAGTAGAGCCAATTAATTCTTAAAATCAATATCTATAAAAATGATAATCCAGGAGACCTCCCCAGGATGGAAGGAGACTTTACCAATAGCTCGCCTCCTCACCTGTATTGCCTTTAAAGAACAGGCTGGTCTTAGTCCTTATGAGATGCTATATGGGAGACCTTTTATTTATGTCAATGATTTCTTCCTAGATCCTGAGGCTCAGACCCTCTCATCTTATACCATAGTCATTGGACAATTCCAACAGGATATACACTTGTGGGGTGTCAGTTCAGTTCAGTTCAGTTCAGTTCAGTCGCTCAGTCGTGTCCAACTCTTTGTGACCCCATGAACCGCAGCACCCCAGGCCTCCCTATCCATCACCAACTCCCGGAGTCCACCCAAACACATGTCCACTGAAGCAGTGATGGCATCCAATCATCTCATCCTCTATCATCCCCTTCTCCTCCTGCCCTCAATCTTTCCCAGCATCATGGTCTTTTCAAATGAGTCAGCTCTTCTCATTAGGTGGGCAAAATATTGGAGTTTCAGCTTCAACATCAGTCCTTCCGATGAACACCCAGGACTAACCTCTTTTAGAATGGGCTCGTTGGATCTCCTTGCAGTCCAAGGCACTCTTAAGAGTCTTCTCCAAACCAGGACCCAAAGGATTCTAAAGAGTCTCCACTATATACTCCAGGGACCCAAGTTCTAATAAAAGTTTAGAAAGATGGTTCCCACAGGCTCAACTCCAACCCACATGGAAGGACCCCTACCCTGTAATATTTTCTACTGCCACAGCAGTCAAGGTATCAGGATACGACTCCTGGATTCACTACTCACAAGTCAAGCTGTGGAAGAAAACAGAAGAGGACACTCAATACACTTGTGAGCTCTGGGAGATCTCAGATACCTATTCAGGGCAACAAATGAGTGAAATCCTAATGCACACCCCCAAAATTAAGTTTCATGGGATAACATTTCACAGGATAGCTCTAAAGAGCCAACACAACTTGGCAGAGGTTGTACTTCAAAATAGACAAGACATAGATCTCCTGATCCCTGAACAAGGACAGACTTGAGCCATCTTGAAAGAGACATGTTGTTTCTGGGTAAATACCTCCGGCTAAGTTAAAGAAAGTCTCACAGTCCTCAAGAAAAATATTTAGATTCTACAGGATCTCAAAGAACAAGCTGGAGAGTTCTCAGGGTGGCTACAATCTCTCTTTTGGGGATCCTTCCCCTGGCGATGGGGAATTTGGAGTTGGCTAATGCCTCCACTAATCCTTGTTATCACCATATTGATGCTGCTTATGATTGCTCCATGTATTATCAATTGTCTAATCCATTTTGTCTCTGTCCAGGTCAACAAGCTACAACATACAGTGCCAGTTCAACAAGAATGTATAAAACCATAATCAACCATGGAAAATATTACTCACCCTTAAGTGAACATCTCTGTAAGGACACTGAGGCTTGAGACTAGCAAGAGGAGGAGGCCCAATTCCCCTCATCATCCTCTTCAGCTGGAAGTAGCCAGAGAGACCTCAATGCACTTATTCTCAAATTGGGTCTCTTATCTCGTGAGGGGGGAATGTTAGGCAGTTAGCATAGGAAAAAGAAGTCCAGAATGGCAGTGTCTAAAAGACAAATAAGGGAAAAGCCCATGAAAATAGAACAAAGAAAGGTCAGAGGACCTACGTGAGGACCTCAGGTAAAACAAACAACCCGCCTGGAGACCCCAGTTTACACAAGACAAGCTCAGGGGGAGGAGAAAAGAAAAAAACAAAATCAAAACCAAAAAAAAAAAAAAAAAAACACCAAACATTAAAAGAGCAGCCAAAATTGAGCCTCTGGCTTCGCTTCTCTTGTCTTTTGGGTTGACTCACCCTCATGCCTCGAGGATGTACTTTCCCTTCTTTGTCAAACAAAACTTAGCTGAACCAGTGGCCTGTAGCTTCAAATTTTTGCTGTGACTAGACAGAATTGAGGAAATTACAAACTCCCCTGACAAAACTGTTACCAAAATCTATGCTGTAAACCTATCACCTTCAAAATTTCCTCCCAATCTCTTGTTTATGATGATGATGGATATAAGGAGGAGGTGGAGGAAGATGATAAGAACACTTAACATAGCATCTAACCTCTTATCAAACTTTGAAGTATATGATACTGTGTTGTGTTGTTAGGTACATAGGCACTATATTGTACCCTGGGACTTATGCATGTAGTATAACAGAGATTCTGTACTTGCCTAATATCTCTGAGTTTCCCCCTCCTTCCCAGCCCTTTGGAATCATCATTGCACTCTTTTTTTTATGAGTTGACTATTTTAAATTCATCATGTGAGACCATATAGCATTTTTCTATGTCTGGCTTATTTCCCTTAGACAGATGTCCTCCAGATTCATCTACATTTTTATAAATGGTAGGATTTTCTTCTTTGTTAAGTTGAATAACATTGCATTACATGTGTATTCCACATTTTCTTTATCTTTTCATCTATCAGTACACATTTAGATTGCTTCTATCTATGATATAACAACACTGTGATCTAAAACAAAAACAAATTAATTAAAATTAATGGTATAAACTATCAATTCTGCAATTATAACAGTGAGAATAACAGGCAAACTGCAACAGAATATATAATTCTAATAACATTCAT
>SJYC01089257.1:0-13389 GCA_006408675.1 Madoqua kirkii
TCCACTACTACCTCCATCTCAGTTAAAACACTCAGATTGTAAATAATGTCTTATCTTTTTTTCTTCTGTGTGTGTAGTTAGTGTATATTTAAATTTCTTCATGATTAATATCTATGTAACCAAATGTCAAATTTTAGGTTAAGACTCAAACATAAATATATTACATAGACTTAAATTTTATTTACAGGGTTGTCAATATAGTCTTATTACTCTATTTCATTTTTGATCTTTAATGAAGTACCTGTGAGTTATGATGTGGAAAAATGTCAGGATGAGAAAATGATGATCTCCATTTTTTTTCCTAGCCATGACATTTCAGTATTATGAGCTATATCTCATAAGGTCAGGACTGTGTGACCTATTTTGCTGTACTCATTATCTACTAATCCAAAAACAGAGGCCAAGATAAAAGAAGGAGTACATTTTAAAAGTATTGCTGGCCATGGCTTTATATGATGTGTTGCCTGGATGAATGGGGAGATATTGCACATTGGCTTTTCAAGGTGAGAAAACCCAAATTGTCATAAAAATTAACTCATGCTCCACCATTTAAAAAAAACAAACTAGCAGTAAGATGATCTCTTACCACCTTGTAACATCTTTTTGTATGACAGAGAGGAAAAGTGCAGCCATCTTTTTATGGAATCTCCTCTTTTGCCTCATGAGCATACATTTGTGAGGACAGGGTTGAAATACAATTTTAAAAGTATCACAAAATTATTTTCATTTATTTTTACAACTATCCTATCATGACAAGTAATAGCAACATAATGCTTAAAGCTAATAACAAGTTAACCATATCTACAGAAAGCATCTAGGTTAAGAATCACAATTTTAGCAATTCCAACCTAGGAACATGCCCCCCCCCACCCCGGTAATCTTAGAAGAAAAATTGAGATTTCTTTTTATTCCTGAGATTAATTAGCTAAAGAAAATGGATATTCACTCCACTTCTGACTAATGTCTGTAATATCTAACTCCAAAAAGAAAAGCTAGGTCTTAAATGCAAACAGAACAAAACTGAAACAAACCAACAGACCGCAAATAAACAAATCATGAATCACAGTTGCCTAGCCCAGCCTATTGTAGACTGGCTCAACTGGAGCAAACCTAGATACCCAGGGACATTAAAATGACCATTTAGAGGTCACTGAGTTCTGGGGCAATTTTTCATGCAGTATTTTTGTGATTGCTGCTGGCTAATACAAATATCAAAGTCCCTGAACTTAAAGTAAATTTTGTTTACATGAGAAACTTAATAAACTATTTTACAACTCACTTTTGTATCTTTAAAGCAGAGATATTTGCTCAGGTTTTCTTGGTAAAATAGAGACTAAAGTGACAACTAAAAATAAGAATGGGGGAAGAGATGTTGAAGTGAGGATAATGGGAGTGTGAATGTGTTAGGAAATACAGAAAAAATTCTGTGCAGTATTGTATGCTTTAGGATTGTTGAAGAATTGTTGAAATTTAGTCATCAAAAAAGGTGAACCAGAAAGAACAGATGTTTGTCATAGAGTGGGGCACATGGATCTGAGATTATGGAAGGGTTGAAGTTACTGGTGGGCTTCCCAGGTGGCACTAGTGGTAAAGAACTTGCCTGCCAATGCAGGAGATGCGGGTCCGATCTCTGGGTAGGGAGGATCCCCTGGAGGTGGAAATGGCAACCCACTCCAGTACTCTTGCCTGGAGAATCCCATGGACAGAGGAGCCTAGAGGGTACAGTCCATGGGGTCACAAAGAGTTAGACATGACTGAAGTGACTTATTACTTGCAAAGTTACTGGTAATGACAAAGTTTAGAAAATGATCATGGTGGTAAATATCTAGATGACAGACATTAGTGAAACAATCTTAATGGAGGATAATCATTCAATGAACTTAGCAAAACATTGCAAAGATCAAAAATTTGTGTATCGAAATAAAAAGAGTGTTAAAGAGAGTGACAGTTACCTAGGAGCCCAAAATCTCTAAGAAGCAACAGAGAATCATGTAAAGATCTGTGGACTGATTCAAATATATTCTTTTTAATGGCTGAGTTATACTCCATTGTGTATATGTACCACAGCTTTCTTATCCATTCAACTGCTGATGGACATCTAGGTTGCTCCCATGTCCTGGCTATTATAAACAATGCTGCGATGAATATCGGGGTACATGTGTCTCTTTCAATTCTGGTTTCCTCAGTGTGTATGCCCAGCAGTGGGATTGCTGGGTCATAAGGCCGTTCTATTTCCAGTTTTTTTTTTTTTTTTTAAGGAATCTCCACACTGTTCTCCATAGTGTCTGTACTAGTTTGCATTCCCACCAACAGTGTAAGAAGGTTCCCTTTTATCCACATCCTCTCCAGCATTTATTGCTTGTAGACTTTTGGATCACAGCCATTCTGACTGGTGTGAAATGGTACCTCATTGTGGTTCTGATTTGCATTTCTCTGATAGTGAGTGATGTTGAGCATCTTTTCATGTGTTTGTTAGCTATCTGTATGTCTATATGAGAGACAGCAAAAGAGACACAGATGTATAGAACAGTCTTTTGGACTCTGTGGGAGAGGGAGAGAGTGGGATGATTTGGGAGAATGGCATTGAAACATGTATAATATCATACATGAAATGAATCACCAGTGCAGGTTTGATGCATGGTACTGGATGCTTGGGGCTGGTGCACTGAGACGACCCAGAGGGATGGTACAGGGAGGGAGGAGAGAGGGGGTTTCAAGATGGGGAACACGTGTAGACCTGTGGCGGATCCATATTGATGTATGGTAAAACCAATACAATATTGTAAAGTAACCTCCAATTAAAATAAATAAATTTATATTTTAAAAATTAAAAATAAAATCTATGGACTGTGGTGACAGTAAGTAATACTGGTACTATAGTTTGATAACCAATTTGTGTGTGTGTGGTTTTTGTTTTTGTTTTTGTTTTTTTCCTGGAAGAGGTACTGATAATCACTTTGAATGGGCAATAGGGAACACACAGGGCACCTATCTAGCATGTAGGGTTGAAGAAAACTGCCACTATCTGCAATGAACTTCTGATGCTAACTAGTAAAGTAATCATAGATATTATAGGTTAAGGGTATGAACTCCTACAAGATATTTTTACTTTAGATACCAGCCACAAGTTTGAGGCTCCCTAGGTCACCAGTTCTTCTGACAAATGCTATAAATTCAAGAGTTCCCCATGTCCCTTCACATTCAATAGCTCACTAAAACAGCTCACAGAACTTAGGAAAGCACTATACTTAAGTTATAATTTTAATAAAAGAATACAAATCAAGAACTAGCCAAAAGAAGAGACCCATGGAGGGAGTTCTGAGAGGTCCCAGATGCAGAGCTTTCATGTCTCCTGGAATATGGATGCATACTAATGTGTCTTTACCAACTAGGAATCTCAATTTTACTGAGCCAGTTTTACTGAGATTTCATTACGAAGCTATGATTGGTTGAATCCTTGGCACATAACTGAACTCCATCTCCAGCTCCCTTCACTTCCCTGGAGATCAGGTTGATATTACCTGGCTCAGAGTCTCAACTCTATTCACATGGTTGATTTTTCTTACATTGCCAGAATCAATGGAAATCCATCACGATTCACTTTTTTAAGATAAATTCAAATGTGGCCCAGGAGCCTAAGAATTTTTTAAAGGCACTCTCATTGTTTTTATCAGCTTGGAAAATTCTAAGGGTTTAGAAATTCAGGGTTTGAGGGCTTCCCTGGTGGTTTAGATGGTAAAGCATCTGCCTGCAATGTGGGAGACCTAGGTTTGATCCCTGGGTTGGGGAGATCCCCTAGAGAAGAAAATGGCAACCCACTCCAGTAATCTTGGCCTGGAAAATTCCATGGATGTAGGAGCCTCGTAGGCTATAGTCCATGGGATCACAAAGCGTCGGACACGACTGAGCAACTTCACTGGTTAGAAGCTCACTCCCAGAAACTAAGGATAAAGTCCAAATAAATTCTTTATCTGTGTCCTTTATCAGTGTCCTTAGGAGAGAGCCTGGTTTTCTTCAGAGCTAGAGTCTGACGAGGTTTAGGGAAGGCAGAATTTTCCTGATGAATCACCATCAGAAAGAACAGTGAAAAGACTTCAGAATGAGGGAAAAAGTGGGGTTTATCAGAAAGTATGTTTTGAAAAACGTACTTCAAGCCAGGAGATGAGAACTGAGCTGAACCATTGTCTCCTACATTGCAGGCGAATTCTTTACCAACTGAGCTATCTCAGGGAAGCCTGAGATAACTGAACTCCTGGTTATAAATTCAAATTGCCCTATAGAAAATAAAGAGATTAATGCTGATGGTATTAAGGTGAAAAGTGATGTCAAGGCTGTGAATATGATGTCAAAGCAAGTATTTGACAAAGTCTTTCATGAAACATCTAGAGCTTTAAGGCTCACATTAAATGCATGTCTAAAGGAGCTGTGGAGGATGGGAGTGCTTTAAAGATGTTGATAAATGCTAAAACTGTTCACCTTAAGTTATTGAGTGGCCCAGGAAAAAAATACCCCCCTTTTCCCACATAACCACTATCCTAACTTCTCACATCATAGATTATTTATTGGATTTCATATAAGGGAGTTCTAAATTACGTGCTCAATTTGTCTCTGCCCTCTTTTACATAGTAATAAATCTTTAAAAGTTTGTCAGCTTATAGTTGCTTCATGTAGCTGCTTATATCTTACAAAATATTTTACTATATATAAATTGGTATACTGTGCCACCTATGATGAAAAGATAATGTGTTCCATGTTATAGAATATAGCCATTAAGTGACAAAGCTGATTTAAATGGATCATTTCCCAGTTTTAAATTCAACCCCATTAGCTCTGTGTCTCTCTTTTTGCAGGGAGGGGAGCTTATTTTATAGAAACTTATATTCAGGCCCTGTATATAACATCTAAAATATACTAAACAAACAAACTGAGGTATGTCTGAATAAGGAAGTGAAGTCCTGTTTAGATGAACTGTCTCTTCAAGTTTTCCTGATTTTTACTTTTTTTTTGATTTATAAATATCCTTGATCGGTTTCTACATCATTATGCCACAGGGAACTCAAGAGAGAACTGAGATTATCTCATATTATGTATCCATTTTGATGTTAACAAGACTTGTCAGGAACAATACTTCTTTGCTTTCATTTAGGATTCAGCTTTCAACAATCTAAAGAATGCTTCCCTTACAAACTCATTTTATGAACACTTATAGTGTCCCTACCTATCAGGTTAGTTGCTAGGGGTGAATTGAAATAATTCAATAAAATGTAAATAAAGTGCTCAGTATTGCAAATTTATTTGAAGGTGGATTTTTATTACTTCACTAGCATACTAAAATAATTGTAGAGCAGATTTTAATTCATAAACCAGCCTTGATATTGGTGCATATTTTAGTTCAGAGTATCTCTTACCTTTTAGCATCAGAATTATTTTGTACATATTTATTTTATTTTCTATGATTGGTATTTATTAAAATTTACTACATTATTTAACAAATATAACTGTATCATTAATGTTACAATGGACCCAGAGTGTACCATATTTTAGATCTATAATGATCTCTAATATACTACTCTACTGTCCTGACAAAATGTCATTTTTCATTATGAGGAAGAAGCTTCTTTACTTCCTATTCTAATGTTTTCATCATGACTTTGATATGTCAATGCTCCTCTTCTCCAAGGAGAAAGAAAGGAAGAAACGATAGCAATAATTTCCAACTGCACATCATTATCATTATAATAGAAATAAAATTGAAATGGTAAGAGCTTGGCATTATTCACATTTTCCGCCTGCTTTGTTAATGATCATATTATCTTTGAAAGCCTCATAGACTTATTTTGAAGTGTATATGTCATAATACCTAAAGCATCTTAGGATATGGAATCACACCATAAGCCACTGATCAAATCTTCTAGGCCAAGTCTCCAGGTGTATCACAGCTCTGATCCTATGACCTCTCAAAAATGTCTTTCTGAAGAGTTAATAGAGAACAGATGTTACCTAAGGCAGCAGCTGTTACCATTAGACAAATGGGAAACTGGCAAATGAAGAGGGCAGAAACTCTTTAAGGAGACAATCCAGTTCCTTAAAAAACAGCAATAAGATATTTTGAAAAGGTCAGAAAAAGGTGCACAAGCACGTGTTTTTGCACATGTATATTCATTAAAAGTCCTTTCAGAAAATAACTTTCACTGAAACAAAAATTCTCATATTCATTTGAAATAGTCTGGTCTTGATAATTATGAAAGGAGAATTTTCTACATTGGAAAATATAAAATTCAGTTTTATTGGGTCTTCAAGTTTATATTTTTCATTTTTAGTAAAGTCAATAATATTTTCCTGATGGTTTAATGTGTTCCTTACCTAATGATGCAAAACTCGTGGAAAAAAAATGCAATACTGTTTTTCTCAGTCTAGAACCTCATCTTTTCATTAGTGGAAGAAATATGTGAGCATATAATGCAGTGACTGCTTCTAGAATTGATGGATAATTTAATCTTCCTGACAGGAAAGTTCTTAGAAGCAAGAGATATTTGACTTGGGTTCTGAAAAATAAAAAAATAAAAATACCATAAAGAGAACAATTTTTCCACAAGAAACACTGAACCATACACAGTCTTGAAAGTTAGAACCTGAACAAAATGTAAGAACTGGACAGAAGAACAGAGATTCTTATATTGTAGTGTGCATCAGAACGATTTGGAATTCTTTTTAAAAATGCAGACACCTGGGTCGCATCGTGGACATTCTAATCTATTAGATCTGATGTGGTATCAGGGGTTCTTCATCTTACTAAGCACTTCTTATTTTATATTACTCTGATGAAATCAGAGGGATGAAATCAGAAATGTCACTTTGAGACATTTCTTTCAATGAATGGTTCTTGAAGTGCGGTCTCCAGACCAACAACACCACCATTATTAACTGGAAATTTGTTAGAAATGTCAATTCTCAACCCTACTCCAGTTTGGCAGAAATTCCTGTGGTTTGGTCTAGCTATCTGCACTTTAATAAGCAATTTGGCTGATTCAGATTTTCAGGTTGTAGTGTAGTATGTTGCAGTTGGCACAGATTCGTTGATGAGTGCTCAGTAAAGTTATCTTGTCTCATTTTGAACATAAGAAATCCCCTTAGTGTAACTCAAGGTAGTGAGAGTGACATTGAGATTCATTTTTTATATTATTCATATTGTCTCAATGAGTGCATAAAGTCATCTATTGGTAAGGAGTCATTATATCTGCTATAGTGTGGGCAGGGTAAAATTTGTTATTTGGCTTTTCCAAACAATGAAGAATAGTGCTAGTCCTATATGAAATGATGTTTTTGGAAAGATCATACAGTAATCCTCTTCTGTATCTTTTTTTGTCAGTAAATATAACTTTTAATCTTGAACTTCAAATGCCAAAGTTGATATGTGAATGAGAAGCATTGTTTCACTTACCTATAAAAAAAAATAAGATGTGTAAGAACAAATGTGTCTAATTTTTGTCCCATTCTATAATATGGATGGGGCATCCCTGGTGGTGCAGTAGTAAATAATTTGCCTGACATTGCAGGAGATGCAAGAGACATGAGTTTGATCCCTGGGTCGGGAAGATTCCTTGGAGTAGGAAATGGCAACCTGCTCCAGTATTCTTACCTGAAAAATCCCATGGGCACAAGAACCTGGCAGGCTACAGTCTATGGGGTCACAAAATATTGGACCTGAGTGATGAGCACACATTCTGAATATGCAGATTTATTTCTCAATGGACAGCATGACAGAAATCCTCAAATATGAGTGGAAATAATACTCTTAGAAGGCTAGGATTTAGTCTGTCTTCTTTTTCTCTTCCCTCTATTTCTTCCCTCTAACCCTTCAGGACTGGTCATGCCTTTGTGAGAAAGAAAGAAAGTAGGGGCCATGTTTAGCCCCTACTTCTCAAAGAGTTCTTCTGAGTTGTTTTTTGAAATAGTAAGCAGTCAATAATTTTTAGGGCAGAAATAAAATATGTTATAGAACTATAGAAAACTCTAGATTCTCCATTCTTCATTGTTCTTTGATTGATTAGAAGTTATATTCCAGCCAGTGTATTCAGAAATAGTTGTCAGTAAATTAACAAATGGGGATCCCTGGTAGCTCAGTTGGTAAAGAATCTGCCTGGAATGCGGGACACCTGGGTTCAGAACTGGGAAGACCCAAGTTTGTACACTGGGCCAGGAAGGTCCTCTAGAGAAGGGAATAGCTACCCACCCCAGTGTTCTTGCCTGGAGAATACCATGGACAGAGGAGCTTGGTGGGTTACAGTACATGTGGCTGCCAAGAGTTGGACACGAATGAGAGACTAACAGACACACAAACTAACAAATAAAGCAAGTTTCTTATAATCTGCAGCTCACAATCTTCTGATACCTGCCAAGGTATAATACCTATCAAGATATTAGAGCTAAAAAAATACTTGGCCCTGAGAAAAATGTTATTATTTATATCATAGCTTAGATACATTCAATTTCAAAGTATTTATTTGACACCCAGAGGTGTCAGCATAAATGCATGCTATTTACTGACTTTAATCAAAAGGAAGAAGTGGTTTGTTTTGACTTTGTATAGGTTGATATTATATTATTTCTCACCAAAATAAACATAGGATTAAGTTAGAAGATGACTTAGAAATTCTTACTGAAATTGCAGGAATGAACTTTTTGGTGTCAGGGTGATCTTAGACACAGATGAGCCTTTGGATCCAAGCAGAGTTAGGTTAAAATCTGAGTTATGTCACTTCACGCTGTTATTTTAACCTTTCTAAAACTGTTGCTTCATCTGTGCATCTGTGAAGTGGTGATAATAAATACTACAATATATTGCTACAGAATAATTAAGTAAGATGACGTTTGTAAAGAGCCTGGCATTTGGTTGGTGCTCAATAAAATTTACTTTTATTTGACATGCATTCTCTTTAATGCCTTTCCCTTATGTCAGCCATTAAATGCTTGCCGCTCCATTTCACATCATATCTCTTTGAGGTCTAAGAAGTCTACCTTAAAAAACAAAAATTATTATACAAGATACTGTTTCCCTATTGTTCAAACAGTGCATGAATATTGGTGTGCATCTACTATATACCATGCATGCATTCTCAATGGTCCCAAGAGGCAATTGGAGTGGGTGGTGAAATGCAGGATTACAGACTACAGAGTTAAGTGATAGATAATTTGGAATGACCCATATTTAAGACAAGAATGGCTAGGACCATTAATGGAATTACATGAGGGGAGTTAAGGCGTTATAAGTCAATCAACGTTTATCTTTTAATGTTGGCATTAATTAGTTCTCTGAGGTTTATTGTTATATACAAAACTCCCTGTGTTTGCTATCTGTATCTTCATTCTATTTTAACTTTTTCCATCATTATTACAGGCTTCGCAGGTGGCGCTAGTGGTAAAGAACCCACCTGCCAATGCAAGAGACGTAAGAGACATGGCTCGATCCCTGGGTTGGGAAGATGCTCTGGAGGAGGGTGCGACAGCCCACTCCAGTGTTCTTGCCTGGAGAATTTCACGGACAGCGGAGCCTGGTGGGATACAGTTGAAAGGGTCAAAAGAGTCAGACACGACTGAAGCGACTTAGGACACACAGATATCATTGTTACTGGTAAAAATTAAGATTCTTTTTTTTTTTTTTTTAATTTAACATGGGGGAGTAAGGAGAAAAATTGAGAATCACTTCATATTTTAAGTAGAGTCTGGAAAACAACCTGCCAGATATGAGTGCTTGTACTTAGTGTCTGTTTACCAAAACTGAGAACTACAATGAAAAGATACCTTTCTACTGGTTTTGCTGATAATAGTAGTTCTTTCATATTTATTAAATAAGAAACAGTTAATTGCATCATGCTAGACAGTGCTGTACATCCTAATGATATAAAGGGTGAGTAAGTCTCTATCTTGTTGTGAGGAGCTCAGGGTTCCAGAAGGAGTACACCAGAAGGAGTTTCCTTTTCCAAAGAGTCAGTTCACTGTGAAGCAGAATTTCCACTTAAATGACAATACGCTGCCTCTCAAAAGAAGGAGTGGAGATTCAATAAGATTAAGGAGGAACATAGACTTTTCTTTTTTATCTGTTATGTAAATCATAATTGGACTTTAGTAAGTCATTTAATTTGTAAGAAAGGAAGAATAGTAAGGCAAAAGCAGAACAATATTTGAAAAAAACAAACAAACAAACAAAAAACCTCATGCAAAAATGAATCATATATTTACATAGGAACAAATTTCACATTATTAGTTGGGGCTGCCAATTTCTAAAATAAATACTTCTTGATTTGATTTAAAATCCGAAATGTATTTCAGCAGTAATCTTTGCATGGTTTGTATCCCTTTGTGATGGATGAATATATCCAATGAAAATGTTTGAGATATAAAAACCATAACCATAAAGATTCGCTTTTGGATTCACTCTTGGGTTAATATTATTTTATCTGAAAAAGTCTACACACTTTTATAGAGTAAGAAAATTTCAGGGAATAAAAAAGAAGAAAAAAAAATCCAATAACATTTTTAAGTAGCACAAAGCCTTTAAAATATATCTCACCACTCTTTGAAACAAACCTTTCAAGTAAACTGCTGTTATTTTTATCACCATGGAAGTAAAGGTGAAAGTTGCTCAGTTGTGTCCAATTCTTTGTGGCCCCATGGACTGTATAGTCCCTGGAATTCTCCAGGCCAGAATACTGGAATGGGTTGCCTTCCCTTTCTCCAGAGTATTTTCCCAACCCAGGGGTTGAACCCAGGTCTCCTGCACTGCAGTCAGATTCTTTACCAGCTGATCCACAAGGAAAGCTCACGAATACTGGAGTGGGTGGCCTACCCATTCTCCAGGGGATCTTCCTGACCCAGGAATCCAACCAGAGTCTCCTGCATTGCAGGCGGATTCTTTACCAACTGAGCTATGAGGGAAGCCCATATAACAAGAACAACTAGGCTTCACTGAAATTAAATGATAATTATTGACCACATTACATTAGATGGTAAAAACAAAAATGAGTTTCCTAACTTAGAGCCTGTTTCTGTTCTTTCACTAGAAAAGGGAATGCAAATACTGGAGTGGGTGGCCTACCCATTCTCCAGGGGATCTTCCTGACCCAGGAATCCAACCAGAGTCTCCTGCATTGCAGGCGGATTCTTTACCAACTGAGCTATGAGGGAAGCCCATATAACAAGAACAACTAGGCTTCACTGAATTTAAATGATAATTATTGACCACACTACATTAGATGGTAAAAACAAAAATGAGTTTCCTAACTTAGAGCCTGTTTCTGTTCTTTCACTAGAAAAGGGAATGCTTTGTTTTCTACTCAGAAATTTTGTAGCTTTCAGATATGTGAATTTAATTGTTTTAATATCTGTAGAAATAATGAAGATTTACCAAGAAATAGATGATTTTGTTTGTTTGTTCCCCCTTTAGCCTAGATACCCCACATGATATCTAGTACTCACTATTCTAACCTGCCCATACGCCTATTCTCCAGACAAAATATGAAGTGATTGCTATACATCTTTAGAGGTTGTGATTTGAAAGCATCCCTGAGGAGTGGGCAGACAATACCTTGTTAGCTAATTCATCAATTGCTGCTTTCTATTATCTGCCAGATACTTAAATACTTTTCCAATTTCACTCTTGATCTGCTTCTAGAGGATGGGATATAATATGTCTACCAGTGAATAGCTAGCATAGAGAGCTCCAAGAGCTATCACAGCCTTCTACTGTCTGCCAGGCAACAAGCATGGGAAAAAAAGGCAATATTGTAGCTGGAGCAAACTGTAGGTGAAGTTAAGCCAAAATGTAGAAAGAGTTCAGCTTCTTCTATCTTATCAGCATTACGTCTTGCTCTAATTATGTGAACTAACCAAATGGCTTTTATGTTTGAATCATTTTGATGAGGTATTCAGTTTTTGCAGCCAAACTCACAGAGTCTGACACAACAGAATAACTGAACTGAACTAACATATTTTGAAATTCTTGGTTTTAAAGCATTTAGGTATAAATGCCATCTTGTATGTAAGTGGATCCATTAGGATGCCTTGTTTTATTCACACTATCCTCATCTATGATTCAAACTTCTTCCTTCATTTGTAAGATCTATAGACTTTTAAAGGTATGCAGCAATTTTTATTCAGAGACCCCTGCTTGCATATTTATTTTTCCTTATTCAGCCCAATCCAGCTATTTTACTAGATGACTTACTCTTTTATTTTTATACCATTTTTTCCCAAACTTTTCCATTTCCTTTCTTTAAAATATCTGCTATGTTGCCAATAAATATTCCTGCATCCTTTACTTTTAAAACAAATGTTTACTCTGTTTCTTTACCTGACCTGAAAACTACCTTTCCACAGATAAGTTAAGGTTTATTTTTATTCTCCCTACCAGCTGGAGACTAAATGCTTATCTCCCCTTGAAATTTACATATTGGACCATGATCTTCAATGTGATCGTATTTGAAGCTGGGGCTTTGGGGAGCTAATGAGGTTTAGATGAGACCTTGAAGGTTAAGTCCCTATGACAGGATTAATGTCCTTACAAGAACTGGAAGAGATTAGAGTCCTTTATGCCATACAGTAAGAAGGAAGCAATTTTAAAGCAGGAATGGGACTTTCTAATCTTAGACTTTCTAGTCACGAGAACTGTAAGAAATAATTGTCTATTGTTTAAGCCACCCAGTCTATGTTAACTTGTTACCGCAGCCTGAATTGACTAAGATAAAACTTAATTCAGTTTTCTTATTATTCCCAAATCTCAGATATAGGGTGGTATTCTTCTAGTTTTCAGTTCAATTCTGTTCAGTCACTGAGTGTCTGACTCTTTGTGACCCCACGAATCGCAGCACGCCAGGCCTCCCTGTTCATCAACGTTCCTCGGAGTTCACTCAGACTCAGGTCCATCATGTCCGTGATGCCATCCAGCCATCTCATCCTCTGTCCTCCCCTTCTCCTCCTGCCCCCAATCCCTCCCAGCATCAGAGTCTTTTCCAATGAGTCAACTCTTTGCATGAGATGGCCAAAGTACTGGAGTTTCAGCTTTAGCATCATTCCTTGCAAAGAAATCCCAGGGCTGATCTTCAGAATGGACTGGTTGGATCTCTTTGCAGTCCAAGGAACTCTCAAGAGTCTTCTCTAACACCACAGTTCAAAAGCATCAATTCTTCAGCACTCAGCTTTCTTTACAGTCCAACTCTCACATCCATACATGACCACAGGAAAAACCATAGCCTTGACTAGACAGACCTTAGTCAACAAAGTAATGCCTCTGCTCTTGAATATACTCTCTAGGTTGGTTATAACTTTTCTTCCAAGGACTAAGCATCTTCTAATTTCATGGCTGCAGTCACCATCTGCAGTGATTTTGGAGCC
>SJYC01089259.1:0-15560 GCA_006408675.1 Madoqua kirkii
TTTTTTTTTTTTAATTTAAACCTTCTCCCATACTCATCACTGCCAAGTACAACTCTCTTAGGCTTTTCCTCCACAACACAGAAAGATCAAACATGTGTAAACTCCATTCAGTTTTATCCAAATAATGAGTCTAATGTCCTTGCCTTTTAGAACTTGGGCCTCTTTTCTTCCAGGTCTTTCACCTCCACTCCACTGAAGTGCAGTGGCAATTCTCTTGGTATTGTATTGGGTATCATTTAGAATTGCTTCATCTTATTTCAGAGATCAGATTCCTTGAGATACAGAATTTGAGACAGAGATTAGTGGACAAGAATTTATTAGAAGCTGTTATTTGGACCAATTCCAATGGAAGGGAAGGAAAGCACTAGGAATGGGTCAGCAGGCAATTTGGTTTGAGTTGCTGTCTCCTTTAAATGCTTTGGTCAATACACAGGATGTACTAAAGCTGGAAAGCCATCTTACATTGTCTATTTAGAAACAAGAGAGCATCCATCAGTCATTAGATGTAGTTACCCCAAAAAGGGACCTGGCCTTAGGAAGGTCTACTTCCATCACCCTAAGTCAGAGAGAAGGGAAAGTCGTTGAGAGTGTATTATCAACAGTGCTTGCAAGAGCTAACAAAACAGTCCTTCAGTCCTGGAGAGATATCAGAATTGCATGATGTTATCAATCACATTCCCTGTTACACTATTCAGAAAAATACACTTCATATAAGTCCTGAAAATAGCAACTTCCAGGAAAAAAGGGGATAAATAAGTTCTATACAAGGATAAACATGAAAACTTATTTTAATTATGCATTTGCTGAGGAATTGCTTCAGTAATAAAAGGTTGAATGTGAGTTTTCCATGTTACAGTATTTTAGGATATTATGATCATATTGCCTTAAAATTAGTGACATAAACATTTTTGTACCTTTCTCCCTTAAAGGTAGATGATTTTGTATAATTTAGTGAATAGAGCAATTTTTAAATTAAAATAAAGTACACAATAGTAATTGCTGACTTTTGAAGAGCTTCACAAGTGCCAAGAATTGTTGTTTCTAACATGTATTAAAGTTAACTTAATTATATTATTATCCTTGTCTTATAATTGAGGAGAATAAAGCTCAGAAAAAGGGTTAAGCTATTTGCCCAAAGTCACACAACTATGAATTTAACCTCAATAGTCTGACACTAGTGGCCACACAATTAAACATCAAGTTGTGTTGATTTTCGGATTTCTTCCTTGTAGTTTCAAGAATGGTAAGCAAAGCAATTTGTCTAAATATCCTGATTGGTGACTATTTCTAGAAATTGAATGAAAAGTTATATAAATTTCCCCTTAGAGTTCTGTCTTATACAGAGTGTTCCACAGAAAGATTGAAGGGAGTATTGCAAATTTGCTCTCACACTGTTTGTTTATTTTTTATATCCTGGCTTTAAGATAAATTACTTTCAATTCATACAGAAAAGCAAAAATGTGTTAAAAAATTTCTAGCATATTCATCCTTGAAAGCTATAACTATTTGAAAAGGCAAAGAAAGGAACAGAATAAAAATATTTCTTTCTTCTTATTTACTTTCTTTGAAAGTAATTACTAGCTGAATCTTATTCCTCAAGAGGGAAAATACAATTATTATAAAATAACAATGAAAATGAAATCTGTCAGCTATTGCAAACCAACTTTGCTTGCTGTACACTCAAACCTTGATGCTATACAATTCTCCAAATAACTGTAGAAGTTTTTTCTTGTTAATTTTCTTCCAGCTTTTAGAATTTTTTTTAAACCCTCGAACAATGCTGTGTTAAATACAAGCAAATGCAGAGGAACGAAAGGGTCTTCAGGGAAAATAGGTCATAATTAAATTGTATAGAGTGACACAGTACCATTTTGAGAATTCAAGACTTTTATCAATTTTTTTCTGGGTTCAATATACTATATTTCATTTTCAATGAAGTTCAATGGAAAATTATCTGTACCTTTATAAATGAAAGTACATTTAAAAATCCAATCAAAAATGGGCAGAAAGCCTAAATAGACATTTCACCAAACAAGACATACATATGGCCAACAAGCATATGAAAAAATGCCCAATATCACAAACTTTTAGAGAAACGTAAACCAAGACTATAGTTAGGCATCACTTCACACCAGTCAGAATGGCTATCATTAAAAAATCTACAAATAGTAAATGTTGGAGAGGGTGTGAAGAAAAGAGAACCCCCTCCCCCTTAGAAGGCTAAAAATAGAGTTGTCATATGATCCACAATCCCACTCCTGGACATATATCTGGAGAAAACTCTGGTTTGAAAAGATACATGTACTTCTATATTAACTGCAACACTATTTACAATAGCCACGACATGGAAGCAACCTAAGTGTCCATAGACAGATGAATAGATAAAGATGATGCGGTGTGTGTATATATATAAAATACACACACACAATAGAATATTACTCAGTTGAATATGATCCGCAATCCCACTCCTGGACATATATCTGGAGAAAACTCTGGTTTGAAAAGATACATGTACTTCTATATTAACTGCAACACTATTTACAATAGCCACGACATGGAAGCAACCTAAGTGTCCATAGACAGATGAATAGATAAAGATGATGCGGTGTGTGTATATATATAAAATACACACACACAATAGAATATTACTCAGTTGTAAATAATTATAAAATAGTACCATTTGAAACAACATGAATGGATCTAGACACTATTACACAAAGTGAAGTAAGTTAAAGATGAATATCATATGATATCACTTCTATGAGGAATCTAAAAATTGATACAAATGAATTTATTTACAAAACAGAGATAGACTTACAGACATTGAAAACAAATTTATGGTTATCAAAGGGTAAGGGAGGCAGGGAAGGCATGAATAGATAAATTAGGAGTTTGGGGTTAACATATACACGTTACTATATATAAAATAGGTAAATAACAAGAATATATTTTGTGACACAGGGAACTGTACTCAACATCTTGTAGTAACCTAGAGTGGAAAAGAATCGGAAAAGGAATATCTATATCTATATATGAAACACCTCGCTTGTATACTTGAAATTAACACATTGTATACTTGAAACTAGCACATTATAGATTAAGTAGCACGTTGTAGACGAATCATACTTCAATAAAGAGTACCACAATATAGTATTATACTAAAATATATATCTTGTTTATTGCAGATCAAAATTCTTTAGCTCAAAAGGATAATCTAATAAATTGTTTATTGCATTGTAAGGGATTTCTGACACTTTTAATCTTCCTTATCTCCAAAAACCAGGAAAATTAGAAAATGGAGGAAGAAACAATTTAAAATCATTCTTAAACTGTCATCTAAATATAACTACTGTTAACATTTGTATCTATCTTTCTGTTATTCTTCTATACTTATTTTATACAGTCTAAAAATATTAGACTATGTAGCTCAGTGCAAAGTGAAAATACAATAATTCTTCTTCAAAAGTTATTAAGAATTTCAAGATGGCAATAGCAGAGCATGAAACTAAGTATGAGGCCCTTTTAAGCATAGGAACAGGTATAAACATATAGGTCTCATGCCCAGGAAGCTGACCCAGGTTTGTTTAATGAGTGAGTGAATGTGGAATAACAGGAGCTGTTGGAAAAGTCACACACAGATATCTGAAATATATTGAGGAAAATTCAGAGTTACCAAATCCTGCACATACTTTCTACTTTTTCATATCCAGAACAGGATGTAGAATGAAATTCACTTGGAATTAAGAATCCATACTTACATTATTGTTAAGAGAGAGAAAATAAGGCTGAAACTAATAAGGATCTAATAGTTCTCCCAGGAATACATGTGGGGAAAACATATTGGAAAGATAAATAAAACATTAACTTAAATTAAGCAGCCAAACAGTAGGTCAGAGACAATCACTACGATATATCAGGAAATGTTTACTCCACTTTACTAAAATTAGTTCTTAAAAAAGAATGGAAGCATAGAAGCATCTAGGCAAATTGGTCACTGAATGTCTGCTAACACTTTCCCAAAATACACCCTTTACTATTTATCATTTTATACTTGCAATTGTCTCATTAATGCAGGAGTACTGATAAATTTGAGGCTTCTTTTGCAAATTGGAAAAAAATGGGCTGATTGGAGATTACTGGTAATGCAGCTTTGATCCTGCCCTTGAGAGACTAAGGATTTATATCTCCTAAGCTTGCTGTCACCTACTTTGTAAGTAATCAGCAAACCTTGAACCATAAATATGGAAATTTATTTGCACATTGTAGAAACAAAATTATAGGCATATTTATTCCTTGCGTATTTCTGACAACAGTATAAATCACCACCAGAGATTACTTAGTGAATTTAGTGGCTAATTGATAGGCAACTTTTGATTACTTACAAAAAAAGAACAACAATAAAATTTCAGAGGAGTAATTGATATAAACAATGACTTTTAGCAGGTTTTGCATCAAGGTTTATTTGGTTAAACTTATGATAACAAGGTATAATTTTATTAATATTGCCATTTATAGTATTAGTGGATATTAGTTGCATTAGTGGATGTTAGTGTTACTAACAGAGAAAGCAATGGCAACCCACTCCAGTACTCTTGCTTGGAAAATTCCATGTATGGAGACACCTGGTGGGCTGCAGTTCTTGGGGTCGCTGAGTCGGACACAACTGAATGGCTTCACTTTCTCTTTTCATTTTCATGTATTGGAGAAGGAAATGATAACCCACTCCAGTACTCTTGCCTGAAAAATACCATGGACAGGGGAGCCTGGTGGGCTGCCGTCTATGAGGTCGCACAGAGTCAGACATGACTGAAGTGACTTAGCAGCAGCAGCAGCGGCAGTGTTACTAACATGCTATAATATTATTATCAATATTTAATATTAACCATTACATAATTTATGTAAAATATTAGCCTATTAATGGAGAACAGGGTTTAATAGTCACAGTATACTTCAGCACTCATAGCACCTTATGTTAAACTCAATCTGTATTTATGTATTGCATTTGTCTGGGTGTTTTTCTAGACTATGAACTCACTAAATCATGGAAATTGTTATTTACCTTTTCTCCAAGAATACCAGTGTATTGGTTTGAGCACGGTTAGATATCAATAGGGTTTCCCTGGTGGCTCAGAGGTTAAAGCATCTGCCTCTAATGCAGGAGACCTGGGTTCGATCCCTGGGTTGGGAAGATGCCCTGGAGAAGAAAATGGCAACCCATTCCAGTATTCTTGTCTGGAGAATCCCATGGACAGAGGAGCCTGGTGGGGTAAAACTGTTTGTTGACTGAACAAATGGAGATATCAATGAATAAATATGCTGTGTCATGAAAGAACATTGTTAGCATGGATCAGAATTGTCTGAGTAAGTCTTTTGAAAGAGATAGAAAATGAAGACATGGTCTCAGCTTACACTGCAAGCAGTGTAGCTACAGAAAAAGACTAGGATGGAGAATCATATTTCAAACAAAGAGAGCCAGGTGAATCAAAAGTGGAAGTAAGATAGGTGAGGCTTATGCAAGAGATGCAAGCAAATGGTTCTAGTATTTATTTTTAAAATGTTTTTCTTTCTGCTATTATTTTATTAACACAAAACTAAAAAGGAGAATTAAATATGCTCCTTATTTCGGGGTATACTGTATTTATTTATCTTTCTCTTAGTCCCAGCCTGTACTTCATTCCATTTACCTTTATAGGTGCTCACACTCATAGATTTAATATATGCTTAGGTTTGTACATTTTTTAAAAAGTGATGTTTTTAGATATTTTAAATTTAAATAATTTTTCAACAGATTTCATTTTTTTCAGTACTCTTCTCACACATTTGCATTCTACAAGATACATTAATCTTGTAGCATAGACCTCTGATCTGTGGCTTCCTGATAGATGCCTTGGAGGTTATTCATAGATCTCTAACTCTAGTCAGACATATTTGAAGACCCAAGCAGAAGGGTCTTTGTGCCTTATAGCTGCCCACTCCTATCCTTCTCTGGCTGTGTCTTCCTTCCAGGGGAAAGAACCTAAGGGACAAAGAGGACTTCCTCATCAAGAACATTTCCACATGCTCTCTGCTCACCACCCCCCAACTCCCACCCTCCACTTACTTCTAGAAAATATTTCAGGTACCTAGGGCCCCAGAATTTTCTACTCAAGTGTCCTCAAGCCATTTGTTTTATGGGGCTGCACTGGTTTGTCCCTCCAAATCAAACTGCTTCTGGTGCACACAGCTCTAGACTGGATGAGTAGCCAGTGGGTAGTTACAAGCAGGAATTGTGAATGGGGCTTGTTTGTAGAAGCTGGATTGCCCACATGCTTACAGGTGAAATCCCTGGTAGTATTAAAGAGCAGGATGGAAGTGTAGTAGGAGGAGGAGAATGTGAGAGTGACATGGAACATGGATAGTAGGAATGTACTGAGGTACCTGTCTCATTAATGATAGAAATTTGTATGAAAAATATACATATGCATGAGTTTAACAAGTTTGCACAATCACCAAAATTGAAACTCCTTTGTGTGTGTGTGTGTGTGTGTGTGTGTGTATAAATCTCAGAAAAATCACTAGCTGATAAGTATGAAAAAATTAATTTTGCAGTATCATTGAGTTTAAGACATGCTGCTACCTATCACTAGAGTCAAATTAGGTTAGAATGAGATTATTTACTCTTGTTAGCTGATCATCTATGTATCTATTTATCACATATGTAATCTATTTTACATCTAATTTACAAATATAAATTTTGTTTATAAATCTTTCTTTTAACCATTGCCTTTGACATATTTGTTTGTAATGATGAAGTTTTAAATATATTGTTATGTATGACTTCTGCTTTAATCTTGCTCTTTTAAAAAACTAATACACCTGATTTTTCAGAGCAGTTTTAGAATTACAGAAAAAAATAGAAAGTACAGAGAATTCTCATATAATCTCTTTCTCTGCCCTCAGTTTATTTTAATATAAATGTCATGCACTGGGGAAGTATATTTGCTATAATTGAAGAACTGATATTAAGACATTATTATTAAGTGAAGTCATAGTTTACATTAGAGTTTACTTTTTGCCTTGTGCAGTTCTATGGGTTCAGCCAAATGCATAATATCATATGTTCACTATTACAAACTCATAGAGAATAGTTTTATTGGCCTAAAAATCCTCCCTGCTGAACTTATTCATTCCTACTGTCTTCCTGTCTTCTATGTCTTGGCAACCTCTGATCCTTGTACTGTCTTCATAGTTTTATCTTTTCTACAACATTATATAATTAAAATTATACAGTATGTCACCCTTTCAGACTGGCTTCATTCACCCAGAAATATGCATTTGTTTCTTCCAGGTATTTTTCTGGGTAGGTAGCTCATTTCCAGATGAGCTATTACAGTCCTAAAAGTTGTTTCTGTTAAAGTTCTGCATTCAATATGTCAGCAAATTGGAAAACTCAGCAGTGGCCATTGGACTGGAGAAGATCACTTTTCATTCCAGTCCCAAAGAAGGGCAATGCAGAATAATGTACAAACTGTCATACAGTTGCATTCATTTTATATGCTAGTAAGATAATGCTCAAAATCCTTAAAGTTATACAGCTCATGAAATTATCCAGGCCAGAATACTGGAGTGGGTAGCCTTTCTATTCTCCAGGAGATCGTCTCAAGCCAGGGACTGAACACAGATCTCCCACATTGCTGACGAATTCTTTATCAGCTGAATCACAAGAGAAGCCCAAGAATACTGGAGTGGGTAGCTTATCCCTTCTCCAGCAAACCTTCCTGACCCAAGAATAGAACCAGGGTCTCCTGCATTGCAGGCAATTCTTTACCAACTGAGCTATCAGGGAAGCCCAGTAAGATAATGCTCAAAATCCTTCAAGCTAGGCTTTAATAGTATGTAAACCATGAACTTGCAAATGTACAAACTGGGTTTTGAAGAGGAAGAGGAAGCAGAGATCAAACTGAAAACATTCATTGGATGATGGAGAAAGCAAGGGAGTTCCAGAAGAAAAATCTACCTCTGCTTCACTGACTATGTTAAAACCTTTGACTGTATGGATCACAAGAAACTGTGGAAAATTCTTAAAAAGATGGGAGGACAAGACCACCTTACTTGTCACCTGAGAAGCCTGTATGAGGGTTAAGAAGCAACAGTTAGAAACAGACATGAAACAACAGACCAGTACAAAATTGGTAAAGGAATATAACAAGCCTATATGTTGTCACCCTGCTTATTGACTTATGTGTAGAACCCATTGTGTGAAATGCAGGGCTGGAGGAATCACAAGCTGGAGTCAAGATTACCAGGAGAAATATCAATAGGCTCAGATATGCAGATGACATCAGTCTAATGGTGGAAAGTGAAGAGGAACTAAAGAGTCTCCTGATGAAAGTGAAAGAAGAGAGTAACAAAGCTGGCTTGAAATTCAGTATTAATAAAACAAAGATCATGAATCTGGTCCCATCTCCTCATGCCAAATAGAAGAGGAAAAAGTGGAGAGTGACAAATTTTCTTTTCTTCGACTTCAATATTGCCATTGGCACTGACTCCAGGCATGAAATTTAAAAGATGCTTGCTCCATGGAGGGAAAGCTATGACAAACCTCGACACCATATTAAAAAAAAAATGAGAATAACTTGACTGATAAAAGTTCATATAGTTAAAACTATTTTTTTTTTCAGTAAACATGTACAGTTGTGAGAGTTGGACCATAAAGAAGTCTGAGCACCAAAGAACTGGTGCTTTCAAATTGTGGTGCTGGAGAAAACTCTTGAGAGTCTCTTGGACTAAAATAAGGTTAAACCAGTCAATTCTAAAGGGAATCAACCGTAAATATGCCTTGCAAAGGATGATGCTAAAACTAAAGTTCCAATAATTTGTCCACCTGATACTGAGAGCTGACTCACTGGAAAAGACTCTAATGATGGGAAAGATTGAAGATGAGAGGAGAAGCGGATGATAGAGGATGAGATGATTGGATAGCATCACTGACTCAATGAATATGAGTTTAAGTAAACTCTGGGAGATACTGGAGGACAGGGAAGCCTGGTCTGTTGCAGTTCATAGAGTCACAAATAGTCAAACATGACTTAGCAATTGAACACCAACAGCCTATTTCCTTTTATCACTGAGCAATAGGTGGGAGGGGGCTTTCTCATTGGGAGATCGTGTACATCTGTGGCTGATTCATGTCAATGAATGGCAAAACCAATACAGTATTGTAACATAGAATAAAGTATTAAAAAATAAATAAAAATAAAATAAAATAAACATAATACAAATGAAAAAAAAATGATATGAGGAAGACAATACAAGCCCAAGGAGTATTTAAATGTGAATAGCTTTAGCAGCTAACCTGAAAAAAAACTGGCCTGATATCTTATTATGATGTACAGTTTCTAGTGGATTTATTTAGCTACCAGCACATCCTCAGAAAGCAAAAATTATTTCCACAATTGACATTAAGTGGCTTTAAAAGTTCAAGCACAATTTGGTTCACATGTGACAAGATTTTTGAACATGAATATGTTGTTTCAGACTTTTGAAAAAAATGTTTGAATATTTTCTTGCTGGATTGACACTATTCTTACATTCTTGTGAATTAAATATTATCTTTTATTATCGATAAACTTTATCTTGCATCAAATCATCAACTAACGTCTCCCCACTCAGTGGAACCAAAAAGACCAAATTCTTCTGCATCCCAGCTCGCAAACAGAATTGTTCTTCGAGGCCTCCATTCTGAAATATATGTGCATACGTAAGATGATGACTGCAGCCATGAAATTAAAAGATGCTTGCTACTTGAAAGAAAAGTTATGACCATTCTAGACAGCATATTAAAAAGCAGAGACATTACTTTGCCAACAAAGTTCTGTCTAGTCAAAGCTATGGTTTCTCCAGTAGTCATGTATGGATGTGAGAGTTGGACCATAAAGAAATCTGAGTGATGAAGAATTGATGCTTTTGAACTATGGTGTTGGAGAAGACTCTTGAGTGTCCCTTGGACTGCAACGAGATCCAACCAGTTCATCCTAAAAGAAATCAGTCTTGGAAGGACTGATGCTGAAGCTGAAGCTCCAATACTTTGGCCACCTGATGCAAAGAACTGACTCACTGGAAAAGACCCTGATGCTGGGAAAGATTGAAGATGGGAGGAGAAGGGTACAAGAGAGGATGAGATGGTTGGATGGCATCACTGACTCAATGGGCATGAATTTGAGTAAACTCCAGGAGTTGGTGATGGACAGGGAAGTCCATGAGGTTGCAAAGAGCTGGACACAATTGAGCAACGGAACTGAACTGATAAAAGCTGGGAAAATGCACAATATAGCCAAGACATCAGCATGCCCAACAGCATAACAACAGCAAAAATTCATTGGTTGCTTAGGAAGGGTGAATTATGGTGATAATTTTAATTTCCTCCCCAATGATTTTAAAGCTGATCTGTCAATACAAAGTAGAGCATTTGTATTGAAAAGTGGGGGGGGGGGGAGGGTGTAGACACGGTAAAAATTCTATGAGATCCAAGAAACTCAAACAGGGGCTCTGTGATAACCTAAAGGGATGGGATGGGAAGGGAGGTGGGAGGGAGGCTTAAAAGGGAGGAGACAGATGTATACAAATGACTGATTCATGTTGGTATACGACAGAAACCAAAGCAATATTGTGATTATCCTTCAATTAAAAATAAATAAATTTAAATTAAAAAAATACAACTTTTCAGTCATTCATCTATTGAAGAATATCAGGACTACTTTGAAATATTGGTAATTATAAATACATTACATTACATTTACAGTCACTTAGTCATGTCTGGACTCTTTACAACAACATGGGCTATACAGTCCATAGAATTCTCCAGGCCAGAATACTGGAGTGGGTAGCCTTTCCCTTCTCCAGGGGATCTTCCCAACCCAGGAATTGAACCAGAGTCTCCTGCATTGCAGGGAGATCCTTTACCAACTGAGCTAACAGGGAAGCCAAAAATCTGACACTTTTAGATTGTTTTCCCCCTGCCGCTTAAGAGAGAGATAAAAAATGTCTGACACTTGCAGCCTATTTTCTCCATTTCTAGACTTCTAGCCTTCCTACCTGTTACCCTCTTATTCACCCTTTTTCTTTTAGGAGAATTATGTTTCCTAGGGAAAGAGACATTGTCCCTAAATTGGTGAGGCAACGTATTCTCGAAGCTGCCCCACTGGCAGGAGTCTGAGCAACCATTTGTAACTTAAATGCCTTCATGTGGCTAAAAACAAATCCCATCACACAGTTTAAAGTTACTATAAACCTTCATGTTCAGGTTTTTGTGTAGACATAAATTTTCAACTTATTTGGCTAAATATTTAGGGTTACAATTGTTGGATTGTATAGCAAGATCATGTTTAGCTTTGCAAGAAAACACCAAACTGTCTTCTAATGTGGTTGTGAAAGTCTCAGTCACTCAGTCGTGTCTGACTCTTTGTGACTCCATGGACTGTACACGCCAGGCTCCTCTGTCCATTGATGTCTGACACTTGCAGCCTATTTTCTCCATTTGTAGACTTCTAGCCTTCCTACCTGTTACCCTCTTATTCACCCTTTTTCTCTTAGGAGAATTATGTTTCCTAGGGAAAGGGACATTGTCCCTAAATTGGTGAGGCAACGTATTCTCCTAAGCCCCGTATTGAGAGTCTCTGATCCAAGGTCCCCAAGTAGTAGTTGGAGGAAGCTGCCCCACTGGCAGGAGTCTGAGCAACCATTTGTAACTTAAAAGCCTTCATGTGGCTAAAAACAAATCCCATCACACAGTTTAAAGTTACTATAAACCTTCATGTTCAGGCTTTTGTGTAGACGTAAATTTTCAACTTATTTGGCTAAATATTTAGGGTTACAATTGTTGGACTATATAGCAAGATCATGTTTAGCTTTGCAAGAAAACACCAAACTGTCTCCTAATGTGGTTGTGAAAGTCTCAGTCACTCAGTAGTGTCTGACTCTTTGTGACTCCATGGACTGTACACGCCAGGCTCCTCTGTCCATGGGATTCTCCTGGCAAGAATATTAGAGTGTGTTGTCATTGCCTTCTCCAGAGGCTCTTCCCACCCAGGGGTTGAATCTGGGTCTCCTGGATTGCAGGCAGATTACTGTCTGAACCACAGGAAAGCCCCTGAGGTGGCTGTGCCGCTCTATACATCCACAAGCAATGAATGAGAACACTTGCTACTCCACATCATCAGTAGCATTTGTTTCTTTCAGCATTTTGAATTTCAGCCCTTCTTTTAGATAGGTAGTAGAATATCATGGTTATTTTAATATGCAATTTGACAATAACATATGACATTGAGCATCATTTCATATGTTGATTTGCCGTCTGTATGTCTTCTTTTCTGAGAGGTTTATTCTGATCTTTTGCTCATTTTTCAATTGTGCTGTTGCTGTTGAGTTTTGAGAGTTGTGTATTTTTAATTCAAATCTTTTTTCAGCTATATGTTTTGCACATATTTTCTTCCAGTCTGTGGTTTGTCTTTTTAATTAATGACATTGACCATCATTTCATATGTTGATTTGCCGTCTGTATGTCTTCTTTTCTGAGAGGTTTATTCTGATCTTTTGCTCATTTTTCAATTGTGCTGTTGCTGTTGAGTTTTGAGAGTTGTGTATTTTTAATTCAAATCTTTTTTCAGATATATGTTTTGCACATATTTTCTTCCAGTCTGTGGTTTGTCTTTTTAATTTTTTCACAATGTCTTTCACAGAGTAAATTTTTAAATTTTTATAGGGTCCAATTATTTTTTTAATGGATTGTGATTTTTGTATTGTATCTGGTTGTATCGCCAGAGTCAAGGTTCTTTAGGTTTCTTTCTTGTCTCATCTTCCAGATGATCTAGAGTTTTGTGTTTCGCATTTAGGTATATGAGTTTACTTTTGTGGGATTTTGTTAATTTCTAAATATGAGAAAATTTTAATCTCTCTTTTTACCATTGATTTCTAATTTCAGTGAATCATGGTTAAAAAAAAAACATTGTCTATTTGATGTTTCAGCATGCATGTTCTTAAAATTAATTTTTATATTGTATTCCTTGATTTTCAATATACCCTCTCTCCATATAAATATATTCACACATCACACACACACACACACACACACACACACACACACACATGTAGAAGCACCTATAGCAATACTATAATAGTTTATATATATACTATTATATATATTATATATAATAATGTGACCTCCTAGGTGGTTCAGTGGTAAAGAATCTGCCTTGCAAGCAGGAGACATGGGTTTAATTCCTGGGTTGGAAAGATTCCCTGGAGAAGGAAATGGCAACACACTCCAATATCCTTGCCTGGGAAATCTCATGTTCAGAGGGGCCTAGTGGGTAGGCTACAGTCCATGGGGTCACAAGTCAGACAGGAGTTAGTGATTATATCACCACCACCATACAAATAGTATTATATTATTGGTGGTTTATTCATTAAATCATTGAAATATTCTATACATATTTTTTTTTTCTTTCTCTGCTCGGGTATCATAGCTTCTGAAATTAGTGTTGCAAATCTACATAAGGGGAAAATAACATGAGATTCAGGTGGGGGAAGCAGGTTGAGGGGAGCACACTCAGAGCCAGCCCTCTCTGTGAAACAACAATCTTACTTACAATTAAGCCAAAGGGAGTAAATAATTTTAAACTTAAAAAGCCAGATGTCCTCCTTGCAAACTCAGGATTGGGGCAAGATTATAAACTAAGACATATACATTTTTAAAGCTTATGCATTCTGTCACTCAGTTGTGTCTGACTCTTTGCAACCCTATGGACTGTAGCCCACCAGGCTTCACTGTCCATGGGATTTCCTAGGCAAGAATACTGGATTGGGTTGCTATTACCTTCTTCAGAGGATCTTCCCAACCCAGGGAATGGACCAGAATTTCTTATATCTGCTTCATTGGCAGGAGGGTTCTTTACTGCTAATGCCACCTGGGAAAGCTTATAAATCAAGACAATAAACATTTAAATCAATGTATTCTATGCATTTACGATTTCAAAATGCTTCATAGAAACCTTAAAGCCCAAATTTAAAGGTTCAGTTAAAGATTTTAAGTTACAGTCTAGAGTATTTTTAATAAATCATTTCTTTCCTATAGCTTTATGTACTTATAAATGTATTTATGAATATTATTTTATTTTAATCTGAATTATGGTAATGCTATTATATCTTTTGTGTGTGTGAAAAATGAAAAGTTTCTAAGATTGATGCTGTAAATATTGGCCTCTGTTATTTGTACACTCACTGAAAAGCTACAAATGTTTTCATGTATCCTCCTGAGCCCTATACTTCATATGCATCATTCTTGAGCTCTAGTGAATGGACATTTAATGTTAGTGCTGAATGACAATGATAATTCTGGCTGTGACAAATTAGCTTAATCAAATACATCAATCTATAAGACAGCTGGATTTTTGTTGTTGGGGGATCTGATTCAGATATGCAAACTTTTCTTTGCTGTCAACAGTTATATTAACAATCAAATTAACGGGAATGTCTCCCTTCTGACATTTTTCTTCTAGGTCACATAATCACCATAATCAGACCAAACAGTGATAATGACAGTGCTTGGCCTTTGCATTAGCCTTTTAGCTAAAAGCCCTTAGGAGATATTGATTAATTAATCTTTTTCCATCTTTCTTGTTTGACAGCATTAGCCATATCAAAAAGTGGCCTTGTTAAGAAGCATGATATAAGGTACCTGAATAAAAAAAAATTAAGATAATTTTTCTTAATTTTCTCTTTGTTCAGAATGTGCCTTTCCACCTTTCTTTCTCATTACTATAGTGCAGAGTGTAAGGTTATGCAAAAAAAGAGCACTCAGTGCCACCAAAAACCAATTAGATGTGAGACCATTCAGGAGGAGATTAGTTATGGTAGTCGAGATACTGCTGGCCAGGATCAGTCTTGGAACAGTTTAAAATATGTCCATCTGTTTAATACTTCTCTGGTTTCCTGAGAGGTCTCATCAACACAGAGGGTGCTCCAGGCAAGAGAGTACTTCAGGTAAGTGCCTGCTGCTTAGGATTTTGACTGCAAATTCCTATGCCATTTTCTCATTTGAAGATGATACTGAATCAATTGAGGGCTATTAGGATTTGTTTTGTCTCTCAGAATCACATCCTTAGCTAGAATCACAATAAAGTAGCCTCTCTGAGTCATGTCTCTTTATCTTCTATTTCTTTGCTTATTGGTTGGTTTGATATATTTTGTATGTTTGCTCTAACGATATTTTCAAGTGTTGAGGTTATTATCACTCAAACATAAGAAGTCTTCAGTTCCTCTTTTTATAATTGCTTATGCAAAGGTCTGGTAGGAAAAAAAAAACAAATTTTATCCAAAGAAAGTTAATAGTAAGAAAGAAACTCCAAAAAAATGAAAGAAGGAGTGTAATGTAAAAAATAATTTTTAATATATTTATCTATTTCTAGTGCAAAAATACAATAGTCCTTGATATATGGTTCATCATAAAAACACAAAAACCTCATAGCAATAGTATAATAACAAAGAAAAAGATCAAAATTCAATCTAATGTCAGAAGCTAAAAT
>SJYC01089261.1:0-17252 GCA_006408675.1 Madoqua kirkii
GTCCCCTGGAGTAGGAAATGGCCACCCATTTTGGCCTGGAGAATTCCAAGGTCTTCATATTACAGTGAAAAATTAATATAACACAAAATCACACGTTCGCAAAAAAAAAAAAAAGCAGAGAACAGTATACTAAACAAATATGCACATGGAATGCAGTAGTTAATGAAACATAGCAAAGATAATTTAATACTAAAACATTTGCATCAAGACTGTCATTTGTAAAATTCATTATTAAATTTCTAGTAGTAATAACACATCAAAACAACTGTGATGAATCACTCTAAATCCCATCATACAAGGTAATCAGTAATTTCAATAACATTTGGAAACTATCAATATAGACATTTTCTATGTATATGTTTATAAAAGCAGAGAAGGAGAAATTGATCAATCAATCTACAAGAATACTTCTATGTTAATGGGAACATACTGCAAATATTTCCCTCATAGCCCATTGGTAAAGAATCTGCCTGCAATGCAGGCGACCCCAGTTTGATTCCTGGGTCAGAAAGATCTGCTGGAGAAGGGATAGGCTACCCACTCCAGTATTGTTGGGCTTCCCTTGTGGCTCAACTGGTAAACAAACTGCCCACAATGAGGGAGATGTGGGTTCGATCCCTGGGTTGGGAAAATCCCCTGGAGAAGGGAAAGGCTACCCACTCCAGTAATCTGGCCTAGAGAATTCAATGGACTGTATAGTCCAAGGGGTTGCAAAGAGTCGGACACTACTGAGCAACTTTCACTTACTGCAAATACTGTATAATATACACTAGTTGTGGTTCAGATAAAAATATGATTTTTATCTGGAAAACATACATTACCAGAATTTTTCAAAAACTGTCAAGAACTGTCAAAATATACTTAAAATTATAGTGAAAAGTCACAAGTCATGTGTTAATGAGAAATTGCTTAGAAAGCTTTCTGACCATTCTCTAGTCTTTATGTGTTTACCAATATCTGAATAAGTAGTTAATTTTTTAAAGTATTTATATTTTAACCTTTCTGCCCTTATTTAACTTATATAATTGTTATAAGGAATCATTTAGAATTTTAC
Source organism: Madoqua kirkii (assembly GCA_006408675.1). Classification (NCBI taxonomy): domain Eukaryota; kingdom Metazoa; phylum Chordata; class Mammalia; order Artiodactyla; family Bovidae; genus Madoqua; species Madoqua kirkii. Next base: position 1,055 of record SJYC01089261.1, read on the forward strand.
CTGGAAGACACTGTTCTACTTGGGGGCATTAATATTATATTAATGATTTAGATTATCTTATAGCAATCATTTCTATAAAATATATTTCAGTAGAATATATGTTTTTCATGATATTATGAACAATGACTTATGCACATATGCTTTTTCAAGGTATTTGAAGACATCAGAAATTTAAAAAGCTTATCCTTAAAGATATTAGGCTAACTTGTAATTCTCAGACACTCTTCCATATGTTTTCTTTGTCTGTGAAAAGATGTCCTACGGGCAGTGTTCTTCACTTAGGGATCAAAAATGTTATATTCCAATTTGTTAGTTTTAGAAGAAACATGCTTAAAATAGTAAAGAAAATGCTTTTAAAGATCCTAAAGTTCCATGGTGGTTAGACTCTAAATGAATTTAAAAATACTTTTACTAACACTTTAAATGTTCACCTACAAAAACCATAGCAGTTTGGCAGGGAACAATTGGAAGACAATTCCCCAGACAATTTCATATGAAAATTACTTCACATAATTTGAAATATGATACAAATTTGCAGCTTTCGTAAAGCTACTGGTGAATAATACTACACTAGTACTACCTGAAAGTTTGATGAGAATGCTACCAAAGGATGATGTTAGTTTTGCACCTATGGAGCAAAATTCCTCTTCAGAACATAATGCACTTTATAATGGGGCCCGAAAGACAAGTATTTTGTCTATTAAAAATTTTAATCTAATCCCAAGGTTGCTTCATATTTATCAAGTGTTTTTTCATATTATCAAGTAAGCATGAAATAGGTGATGAATACTAATTATTAAATAATATTTCATGTTTGGTTTATAACAAAACAGTGAACAGTAAATGAGAAAATGTTTTCAAACACTTAAAAACAAAAAATAGTTAAAATTAAGCAGATTCTTGACTTATTTCTTCTGGGTTATCTGCTCAGTCATGATTATTACACAGGAAAATGGTTTTTCAATGTTGTTATATTTAATTGCATAACAAATATTAAAAGCAGGGAAAATAATTCAGTATAAGATATCGTCTATGTCTGTAAATGACTAGAAGGGCATACTGATAATTTTATCATTAGGTAAATTTTATGAAAATGCAAAATCATATATATTTTAAAATTCACATATAAAGACTTGGAAACAGGCTTAGATGTGGAGGAAGGATGTAGAATAAAGTGGCCTATAAATTCACTTCAGGTTCATGTTTAATATAACATTAAATATATAATTTATTATATATGTACACACACACACACACTCACATACATACTAAAGTCTAATATAATTATAACACTACCCTGAATTGGGGCTGGGGATTTGAGCTTGTTGAGGACACAGCCAGTAGGGTATCAAGCCCTTTAGCTTCAGCTGGGGCAATATTATATTATCAGATATAGTTTGAATAATGTGTTTTCAAGTATGACTATTAATAGCATTGGTTGGTGAAAACTACTTTGGTTCTAAATACATAGTTTCAAAACTCTGCTCATAGAAATTCATTTTAGGAACTCAATCATCAATACATTTTATGCAAGAAAGTTTATTTTATTCTAATGGAGCTCAGAGGGAAAAAAGAGATTAAAGAGGACTATAATTTGAGTAAAATTTGGAAAGGAGAATGGTTTTTAACAACCAGGTTCTTAAACTGAGAGGCTTGTTTTTAATTCAAACTTTATCTTTTATATTTGTTTTCTAAAGAAGGAAAGGGCAAAAATAATTCTGATTTTTGTACTGTGACCAAAATCCAACCAGGAGCTTTCAAGCTGTTTGGTTTTTCCCTATGTCATTTGTTCGAATTCCCAGGATTTATATTTTTGCATTGCAATACATTCACTTTGGTTCTTTGCATTCCATCATTGTCAAGGAGATACATTTTTTACTTTGTAGTCAAAACAACAGCAACAAAAATCTTATAAATATTTGTTGGTTCTAATGAGTAATTTTTAACTCAACCAACTTCAAAAAGTACACATTTTTTTCAAGCATTAGTAGAAATCCTCTGCATTAATAATATGAGACTTCAAACATAAACAGAATATTTGATTTGGTTTCCCAATTCTCCATTACAGTCATGATATGTGCAAGGCACTGTATGATATGCAAAGTGGTGTTAGTTCTAAAGAGCAGCCTCCAAGTCATTTATTCTGGAGGGTATGTACATTAACATAAGACTAAAACATCTTATGTTGGTGACTATGAATTAACTCTTTATTGTGCTGCTTGGACTTTGACATCCTTTCACTGACTGAAATTCTATGAATACAGTTGATAGCAATTTCAAAGTTGGAACTGAGAGAGCAAAAATGTTTGAAATAGAGAGATGTCTTCAGAGAGACTTGAAAGACAGACATTGAATATTTATTTTCCAGACAACTTTCAAGATGGAGGAAAGATATTTCCAAATTGATATAATGCCTTATCTAAATGTATGGATGAGCATAGGTTTTTAAACCGAAGCTGATACTCTGGATAGGATCAGAAGGTCAAATTGCTTACAGATCAAGTTGCTGACTCAGAAATTCTATGAAATACAATAATTTTCCTATGAGCAGAAACTAGCCAGTGCAAATCTCTAGATGTGCAGATAGTAGTTCAACATTTAAAGCCCATCAAGGTACTTTTTAATTCAACCATTACTCTGGCTGGTATAAGTTAATACAATACACAGAGATATAGTCATCATATACAAGCAGTTTGTTCTTGGTTGTTAAATTAGACTTACAGTACTTAAGGTATATTTAATGTATCCAGGGTCTTTTTGGTTGAGAGTCCAGGGTGTTGGGAAAAAGGGCCGAATTGCCTGACAGAGAGTTTAAAACCTAGGTGGTAACTTGTCTGTTACTTTACGTTCATCTTTCAACACTTCAATAAATTTCCTAATTAAAGGATAAGGCACTACCATAAGCTTTTGAAATTTGCTCTGCCAGCCTTCACTAGCCTTGTTCATCCTGTGATCACCATTCAGTACTAACTTATAAAGACTTCAAGTTTCTTCTGGAAATCTTGGAGTTCCTGGTCTTGTTTTGTCTGTGCCATGCCTTCCACAGATGTACATCCTCTCAATATGATCCAATAGGTCATCTAAATTTTCTGGATTCTTCATAGTGTACTCATTTCATTTATATCTTCCACAAGCATAAAGGAAGTCCCAAATGGATGCACAGTTACAATGGATGGCTCTCCATTGTCGTATACTCATGAATTAGAACCAAAGAAGATACCATTCACCAAAAAAGATACAATCACCAAAGTGATTGTGAAAAGTTAAAAAAAAAAAGTATCTTTTTATTTGTGCATTTAATAGTAGTCAAACTATGTTCACATTTGCAAACTTGAAAGCCATCAAGCACAATGAAGGGGTTACTGTCAAGATTTCTTTCCCATGCAAATGCAAATATTTCCTTGCCTTTTCATTGTCCAGTTCAGTTCAGTCTCTCAGCCATGTCTGACTCATTGTGACCTCAAGGACTGCAGATAGCCAGGCCTCCTTGTCCATCACCAGCTCCCAGAGTTTACTAAAACTGGTGTCCATTGAGTCAGTAATACCATCCATCCATTTCATCCTCTGTCATTTCCTCCTGTCTTCAATCTTTCCCAGGATCATGGTCTTTTCAAATGAGTCAGGAGTTTCAGCTTCAACATCAGTCCTTCCAAGGAACACACAGGACTGATTTCCTTTAGGATGGACTGGTTGGACCTCCTTACAGTCTAAGGAACTCTCAAGAATCTTCTCCAACACCACAGTTCAAAGCATCAATTCTTTGGCACGCCACTTTCTATATAGTCCAACTCTTACATCCATATATGACTACTACTGGAAAAACCATAGCCTTGACTAGACAGACTTTTGTTGGCAAAATAATGTCTCTGCTTTTGAATTTACTATCTAGATTGGTCATAACTTTTCATCCAAAGAGTAAGCATCTTCTAATTTCATGGCTGCAATCAACATCGACGGTGATTTTGGAGCCTCCAAAAATAAAGCCAGCCACTGTTTCTACTGTTTCCCTATCTATTTGCCATGAAGAAATGGGACCAGATGCCATGATCTTAGTTTTCTGAATGTTGAGCTTTAAATCAACTTTTTCACTTTCCTCTTTCACCTCCACCAAGAGGCTTTTAGTTCTTCTTTCCTTTCTGCTATAAGGGTGGTGTCATCTGCATGTCTGAGGTTATTGATATTTCTCCTGTCAATCTTGATTCCAGCTTTTGCTTCATCGAGCTCAGCATTTCTCATGATGTACTCTGGATAACCAGGGTGACATTATACAGCCTTAATGTACTCCTTTCCCTATTTGGAACCAGTCTGTTGTTCCATGTCCAGTTTGAACTGTTGCTCCCTGACCTACATACAGATTTCTCAGGAGGCAGGTCATGTGGTCTGGTATTCCCATCTCTTTTGGAATTTTCCACAGTTTGTTGTGATTCAACACATTAAAAGGCTTTGGCATAGTCAATAAAGCAGAAATAGATGTTTTTCTGGAACTCTCTTGCTTTTTCCATGATCCAGCAGATGTTGGCAATTTCATCTTTGGTTTCTGTGCTTTTTTCAAAACCGGCTTGAACATCAGGGAGTTCAAGGTTCACGTATTGCTGAAGCCTGGCTTGGATTATTTGAGCATTACTTTGCTAGCATGTGAGATAAGTGCAAGTGTGCAGTAGTTTGAGCATTCTTTGGCATTGCCTTTCTTCGAGACTGGAGTGAAAACTGACCTTTTCCAGTCCTGTGGCCACTGCTGAGTTTTCCAAATTTGCTGGCATGTTGAGTGCAGCACTTTCACAGCATCATCTTTCAGGATTTGAAAAAGCTCAACTGGAATTCCATCACCTCCCCTAGCTTTATTCATAGTGATGCTTCTTAAGGCCCAGTTGACTTTGCATTCCAGGATTTCCCGTTTTAGGTGAGTGATCACACCATCATGATTATCTGGGTCATGAAGATTGAGTGCAGCACTTTCACAGCATCATCTTTCAGGATTTGAAAAAGCTCAACTGGAATTCCATCACCTCCCCTAGCTTTATTCATAGTGATGCTTCTTAAGGCCCAGTTGACTTTGCATTCCAGGATTTCCCGTTTTAGGTGAGTGATCACACCATCATGATTATCTGGGTCATGAAGCTCTTTTTTTGTACAGTTCTTCTGTGTATTCTTGCCATCTTTTCTTAATAACTTCTGCTTCTGTTAGATCCATACCATTTCTGTTCTTTATTAAACCCATCTTTTCATGAAATATTCCCTTGGTATCCTTAATTTTCTTGAAGAGATCTCTTGTCTTTTCCATTTTATTGTTTTCCTCTATTTCTTTTCACTGATCACTGAGGAAGGTTTTCTTATCTCTCCTTGCTATTCTTTGGAACTCTGAATTCAAATGGGTATATCTTTCATTTTCTCCTTTGATTTTCACTTCTCTTCTTTTCACAGCTATTTGTAAGGCCTCTTCAGGCAGCCATTTTGCTTCTTTGCATTTCTTTTTCTTGGTGATGATTTTGATCTCTGTCTCATGTACAATGTCATGAACCTCCATCCATAGTTCATTAGACATTCTGTCTATCAGATCTAGTCCCTTAAATTTCTTTCTCACTCTCATGCTATAATCATAAAGGATTAGATTTAGATCATACCTGAACAGTCTAGTGATTTTCCTTCTTTCTTCAATTTAAGTCTGAATTTGTCAGTAAGAAGTTCATGATCTGAGCCACAGTCAGCTCCGGGTCTTGTTTTTGCTGATTAAGAGAGCATCTCCATTTTTGGCTTCAAAAAATATAATTAATCTGATTTTAGTGTTGATCATCTGTTGATCTCCATGTGTAGAGTTTTATCTTGTGTTGTTGGAAGAGGGGATGTCTTAAGGCCAGTGCATTCAAAACTGTATTAGCCTTTGCCCTGCTTCATTCTGTTCTCCAAGGACAAATTTGCCTGTTACTCCAGGTAACTTCTTGCTTTTGCATTCCAGTCCCCTATAGTGAAAAGAACATGTTTTTTGGGTGTTAGTTCTTGAAGGTCTTATAGGTCTTCATAGAACTATTCAACTTCAGCTTCTTCAAAGTTACTGGTTGGGGCATAGGCTTAGATTGCTGTGATACTGAATGGTTTATGTTGGAAATGAACAGAGATCATTCTGTCATTTTTGAGATTGCAAGAAAGTGCTGCATTTTGGATTCTTTTGTTTACTATGATGGCTACTCCATAGCTTCTAAGAGATTCCTGCCCACAGTGTTAGATATAAAGGTCATCTGAGTTGAATTCACCCATTCCAGTCCATTTTCACTAATTCCTAGAATGTTGATGTTCACTCTTGCCATCTTCTTTTTGACCACTTCCAATTTTCCTTGATTCATGGACCTAACATTCCAAGTTCCTATGCAATATTGCTCTTTATAGCATCAGACTTTACTTCCATCACCAGTCACATCCACAACTGGTGTTGTTTTTTCTTTGGTTTTGTCTCTTCATTCTCTCTGGAATTATTTATTTACTGATCTTCTGTAGCATATGGGGCACCTACCAACCTGGGGAGTTCATCTTTCAGCATCCTTTCTTTTTACCTTTTCGTACTGTTCATGGGATTCTCAAGGCAAGAATATTGAAGTAGTTTGTCATTCCCTTCTCCAGTGAACTACATTTTATCAGAACTCTCCACCATGACCTGTCTGTCTTGGGTGGCCCTACACAGCATGGCTCATAGTTTCATTGAGTTATACAAGACTATGGTTCATGTGATTAGATTGGCTAGTTTTCTATGATTTGGTTTTCAGTCTGTCTGCCCTCTGATGGAGAAGGATAAGAGGCTTATGGGAGCTTTCTGATGGGAGAGAGAATGTCTGAGGGGGAAACTGGGTCTTGTTCTGATGGGCAGTCCCATGCTCAGTAAATCTTTAATCCAATTTTCATTGTCAGTGCATAAATTGATGGCATGTGTGCTAAGATACTTCAGTTGTGTCTGACTCTTTGTGATGTTATCTATGGACTATAGCCAGTCAGGCTGTGGAGAAGGCAATGGCACCCCACTTCAGTACTCTTGTCTAGAAAATCTCATGGACGGAGAAGCCTGGTAGGCTTAGCTTCCATGGGGTTGCTAAGAGTCGGATACGACTGAGCGACTTCCCTTTCACTTTTCACTTTCAAGCATTGGAGAAGGAAATGGCAGCCAACTCCAGAGTTCTTGCCTGAAGAATCCCAGAGACGGGGGAGCCTGGTGGGCTGCCATCTATGGGGTCACACAGAGTCGGACACGACTGAAGTGACTTACCAGCAGTAGCAGCAGCAGTCAGGCTAACTGTCCATGGAGATTCTCTGGGTAAGAATACTGGAATGGGTTGCCATGCCCTTCTCCAGGGAATCATCCCAACCCAGGGATCCAACTCCCATTTCTTATATCTCCAGAATTGCAAATAGCTTCTTTACCACTAGTGCCACCTGGGATGCCCAATCAGTGGCATAGTATAACTAATAATGCATTATGTACAGTAGATGAGTGAACTCTGTAGGTGCTATCTTGAAGGTGTCGTCACTGAATAATGTGGTACTGACACTTAAATATTGTATAATGTCAGAAGTTGAGTAAATAAGTTTTTTGTCATGTTGAACACTGGAATCTTGCATAAGAAATTGTTCTGTGATTATGGTCATGTTATATTCCTCTGAAATTTTAACTCCATGCAATGAAGTTGGGTTTGGAGGTTGATGTCTGTTTTGAATTCTATTTACCTCTTCAATGACTTTATTTCCAGTACTATTAACAGGACCTCTTTATCACAAATATTGTGGAGAGTTTATGAATGTATCTCTGGTGGTGTTGCATTTGGTCTTTTTCTGTATGTCATTTTGAATTATTCAGAGTTTTCCTTACTTTCCCTTCAACACCAATATTGAAGGGGAAGTAAGGAAAGGAAAATAAGGAAGGAAGGAATATTGATATTTCCTTGCCTTATCTTGAATGATTGCAATACTATCCAAATGCTGACTAGTTATGCATCAGGCACTGAAGATTTTCCTCTCATCAGAACACTAGTACCTTTCACACCTATCTCGAAATGGTGACCAAAACCACTATAATTTAGCACTGGCATTTTTGCCTCCATGATTATAGTATTTCTACCACATTCCACTGAATATTTTAAAAAAGATGTCATATTTTTTTCTTTTACAGTTGATTGGCTTATGGTCACTGATTTCCTGGTAGGGCAAATTTTACTAATACCTTATGGTTTAGAAACCTGGTTCTATGACTGGATCAAGCACTGGGTTGGTAATCAGCAGCCAAGAGTTTGGTGGTCCATGCTTACTGACAAGGAAGTGTGGAAGTCACACCTGCTAAAACTTCCCCAGATAGTGGCAAACACTTTATGCAATATACAACAAATATACTTTTCAGTTCAGTTCAGTTGCTCAGTCGTGTCTGACTCTGCGAGCCCATGAATCACAGCACACCAGGCCTCCCTGTTCATTACCATCTCTCAGAGTTCACTCAGACTCATGTCCATTGAGTCCATGATGCCATCCAGCCATCTTATCATTGGCCGTCCCCTTCTCTTCCTGCCCCCAATCCCTCCCAGCATCAGAGTCTTTTCCAATGAGTCAACTCTTCGCATGAGGTGGCCAAAGTACTGGAGCTTCAGCTTTAGCATCATTCCTTCCAAAGAAATCCCAGGGCTGATCTCCTTCAGAATGGACTGATTAGAACTCCTTGCAGTCCAAGGGACTCTCAAGAGTGTTCTCCAACACCACAGTTCAAAAGCATTAATTCTTCGGCGCTCAGCCTTCTTTACAGTCCAACTCTCACATCCATACATGACCACAGGAAAAACCATAGCCTTGACTAGATGGACCTTAGTCAGCAAAGTAATGTCTCTGCTTTTGAATATACTATCTAGGTTGGTCATAACTTTCCTTCCAAGGACTAAGCATCTTCTAATTTCATGGCTGCAGTCACCATCTGCAGTGATTTTGGAGCCAAAAAAAAAAACAACAAAAAAAACCCAAAACCCTCTGACACTGTTTCCACTGTTTCCCCATCTATTTCCCATGAAGTGATGGGACCAGATGCCATGATCTTCGTTTTCTGAATGTTGAGCTTTAAGCCAACTTTTTCACTCTTCTCTTTCGCTTTCTTCAAGAGGCTTTTTAGTTCCTCTTAACTTTCCGCCATAGAGTGGTGTCATCTGCATATCTGAGGTGACTGATATTTCTCCCAGCAATCTTGATTCAAGCTTATGTTTCTTCCAGTCCAACATTTCTCATGATGTACTCTGCATATAAGTTAAATAAGCAGGGTGATAATATACAGCCTTGACATACTCCTTTTGCTATTTGGAGCCAGTACTGCTGTTTCATATCCAGTTCTAACTGTTGCTTCCTCACCTGCATACAGATTTCTCAAGAGGCAGGTTAGGTGCTCTGGTATTCCCATCTCTTTCAGAATTTTCCACAGTTTATTGTGATCCACACAGTCAAAGGCTTTGGCATAGTCAATAAAGCAGAATTAGATATTTTTCTGGAACTTGCTTGCTTTTCCCCTGATCCAGCGGATGTTGGCAATTTGATCTCTGGTTCCTCTGCCTTTTCTAAAACCAGCTTGAACATCAGGGAGTTCATGGTTCACATATTGCTGAAGCCTGGCTTGGAGAATTTTGAGCATTACTTTACTAGTATGTGAGATGATGCCTTTACAGGACATTGATTTACGGAAAACATTACCATTAACCCTGGATGATGGGATAGTTGTGGGGGGTTGATTAGATGCAAAACACCCCCTCAAATGGGGGATTTTATACCCAACCACTCTGTGGTAAGAGAGTCACCCCCATCTCATTCTCCTGAATAAGTATTATGCTCTGTATTTTGTTTATGGCAGCCCATTTGCAGGCCCATATTCAGGCCATTTTACCTTGCACTTGACCTAGCTCTTCCTTTCGAAATCTACCCTTGTTGAAACCAGCCACATCCAATCAAATGTCCATGAAAATATTAATGCATCAAACATCACAAAATCTCATCCTTGACTTATTCTCTGTGCATTTCTCTATCTGTAGGCCTATTTCTTGTATGCGTAATTAACGTGAATCCCACTCTTCTGCAAGGTTTAAATCCTGATGCAGCTACCTAACCCAATATGCCATTATTAGCTAGACTGTCAAGGCAAGAGAGTTGCTATTGGCAATAGAACTACAAAATGGTTATTGGGCCAACAAAACATGGTAGCATTTTTTTTTAAGTTTTCAACCCTGTAAACTAAAAGCATAAGCAACTGTTATGGACTGTTTGATTCCAGGAATATTTTCTAAGTGTGAAGGTTTTTTTTACAGGAGCAAATATCAAGGACCATTTGTCATGACCAAATGTGCTCACAGATTTTTTTTTTTAAATCACATTTTAAAACTTTTAGTGTATACTAAAATATCTCAATGGGCTTCCCTGGTGGCTCAGAGGTTAAAGTGTCTGACTCCAATGCCGGAGACCCGGGTTTGATCCCTGGGTCAGGAAGATCCCCTGGAGAGGGAAATGGCAATCCACTCCAGTATTCTTGCCTGGAGAACCCCATGGACAGAGAAGTCTAGTAAGTTACAGTCCACTGGGTCGCAAAGAGTAGGACACGACTGAGCGACTGAACTGAACTGAAAATATCTCAACAGGCATTTTGTGCAGAGCCAAATATCTAATTATCAATTAACTGATTAAACAAAAGTTTCAATGTGTTAGAAATGTCTCCAAACACTACACCAATATGAATGAATTAATACAGATTATCATGGAGAACAATGCTTTCTAACTGAAGTTCTGGAATTTCATTTCATCTGAAACAAAGCTTCAGAGTAAAATGTCACTTTATTATAAAAATATGAGGGCTGATACTTCATTATCGAAAAATTGATTAAAGAACATACAGCGAGCTGTTAAAGTTGCTTCCATTTTTACCCTGGCAAATCACCTAGTTCTGCACTAGTTATGTTAGACTACTTTACTCTATACTGACTGCAATACTCTCAACCCTTCCAATGCCGTTTGATTCATACTTCAGTACTGTAGAAATATCAGTTAGCATATGATATAGCTGGAATTAGGTTTAGAATTAGTTACCTCTCCTCAGTCATCTGTCACCTCCTTCTCTCTTTATCTGAGTAAATTATATTTCTATACAAATTCCTTAACGGCTGAGGAACTTTCATGATTACCTCAGCCTTCACTGAAACTTTGCTCTAAACTACTTAGTTTATATGATTTAGCTTTAAATCAAATTACATGTCATTGTTCATTACTATTTTACATTGTATCAAATTCAATACTGATTCGTTGTATGCCTTACAGATGGAAAAGTGTGCCTAGTATCAAACATATTAGTTATTTTTCTAACTATTTTTCACTCTTTCTTGAAGAAAGAAACGGCATGAAGTCATACCGTTCCATTTTTTCACTGTTTTGGGGTCAGATTAAATGGATAGATGCAAAATGAATGCTATTTAATTAGTTCTATTTGCAATTAACCCTCGGTTGCATTAGCCATGCTAAATCAAAGAAGTCATGAACTAGGGGAACAATCCACTTTATTTTTATAATTAGTTTTGCTGAAAGTTTCCTTTGTTGTTTGTAAATTTCAGAGCAAATCGGTTATTTATCTTGTTAAGTCTGCCTCATAAAGGAAGGGAGAGCTTCTTGGAGTCCCTATTGAATCTTCAGTGCCACCTAACAGGAAGCATTACTTTTACTCTTGATGCCTGAAATTTTCACATCTATGCTTCTGTTCTGTCTCATACGACTTCTTGAAATAGAAAAGATAATTAAGGGCTTAGGAGTCATATATCTTTCCTGAAAGTGGAAACTGAAAAATGAATCTCTGAATTATTTTTCTTTTTCAGATCTGCTTTACTTTCTAGTATCTGCATAAAAAGATCATTTTTGCTTATGTAATGAAATATCATTTTCTAAGTATCATCTAAAAAGAAAAGAGGATGAAGATGAGGAGCAAACTGATCTTCAGGAAGTGTTAATTAGGGTACAGACAAAAATATTCATAGCAACACTATCCATATTAGTCACAACTAGAAACTACTCAAATGGTCATCAAAAATAAAATAAAAATTCACCCAATACAATATAGCACAATATACACAATGCACAGGAATTGAACAAGCATTGCTGAACAAAGGAAACTGGTAACAAAGCATATTGCATGATATGCTGTCTAAAAACTGCACTGGTTTACCCCTGGGGTTTGTACTACCTACAAGGGAGTATAAGAATATTCTGGAACCCTCCTTAGGTTCTATTTCTTGATCTGGTTTTCAGTTACATGGATGTGTAAAATCTCAGCTTATAAGTGTCTATTGAGTTGGATCCTTAGGATATGTCTTCTTTTCTGTATGTATAATGTTCCTCAGTTAAAAAAAAAAAAGTTTAAGAAGAGGAAATAGCTATATCAAAATAGAAATGGAAAGTATAGCAAGGTGCCCTTTCTCCAACTGCAAGTGGATAATTTTTTGGTGGAAAAAAACATGAGTGAAATCTATGATGTTTCCTTTTACATATTTGATTTACTAACAACTTGTTAAGTAAAGGGAAACATGGTACATAGCAAATTGATATCAGTTATCTGTTGCTTAATCCACATCAAAGAAAAGAACAGTATAGAGTTAGGCCTTCATGGGAAAAACACTAACATATACAAACAGACTTTATATATATGCAACTCCTAGCTTTGATAATTCTATACAGAAATTGCTGAGTAATGAACAAAATGTGTGCAAATAGACAGTATGTGGTTGGGCCTTGAGAAATGGGTAGGATATTTTTAATTCAAAATTTTAACTTAATTTAAAAATTATTTTAATTTGTATTTTGAATTTAAAAAATTTCTTCAATAATTTTATTAAGATAATAACAGCTTCACATGCTATTTTGCATGAAATAATATGGAGTGGTCCTATACCCTTTGCAAATTTACAAAGTGGTAATATTTGGTAAAACGATGGAATAATATTACGGAACATCAGCATTAATATAATCTACTTATTCAGATTTTTAAGACTAATGTAGTTTTGTGTGTGTGTGTGAAAAAAAATTTTTTTTTGCCAATTTTATCACTAATATTGGTTGGTGTGTGTGTGTGTGTGTTTGTGTGCACTCAGTCACTCAGTTGTGTCCAACTTTTTGAGATACCATAGACTGTAGGCTACCCAGCTCCTTTGTCCATAGAGATGTCCAGGGAAGGATACTGGTGTACCCACCACCAAAGTCAAGGTCCTGAATAGCTCAAACATCACAAGTTCTCTGTTTTGCTTCTTTAAAACCAAACTGCAACTCATCTCCTTCCCTTTACCCCCAATCTTTCCTACTTGTCCCCAACCCCTGGCAACCACTATTTTGTCTTCCATTTCATAAATTCTGTCACATCAAAAATGTTACATAAATGGAATTGTATACTATGTAACATTTTGACTTTTTTTCACTTCATGTAACTGGCTGATGATTCATCCAAGTCATTGCATATATTAATAGTTTCCTTTTCATTACTGTGTAGCAGTCAGTGATGTGGATGGGCCACAGTTTGTTTAACCATTCATCTATTGAAGGACATATGGGCTGGTTTCAGTTTTTGATTGCTACAAGTCAAGCTGCTATGAACATTCATATGCATAGTCTGGTTCAAAGAAACCAAATGTAGGAGTTATATATGGAAATAAGATTAGGGTCATGACTTAAAAAGGCAGACTTTAAAACACAGGTGAAGATATTTAAACCTGCGACTGTAGCAAATAAAGGGTCACTATTGGTTCCTTAGCTGAGAAGAATCCTGATGTGATAACCCTGGTAATAATACTGAAGAGAAACTAGATGCCATTGTTCTCAACCTGAATATTAAACTCACATGAGGAACTTCAGAAAAACCCAGTGTCTGGGATGCCCCACAAACCAGTTAAATCAGATGTTCTTAGACTGGAGCTCAGGTATCTGTATTTTTCAAATTTTCCCTGGCTGAACCAAGGTGGGGCACTCCTGGACTAAAGTCATGAGGTTGCCCCTATAATTCAGGAGTTAAATGAAAAGGAGTTTGTTTTTTGCTGTTGTTGTTCAGTCCCTCACTTGTGTCTGACTCTTTGTGATCCCATGGACATCAGCACACTGGGCATCCCTGTCCTTTACTGTCTCCTGGATCTTGCTCAAACTCATGCCCCTCAAGTCCACGATGCTTTCCAATCATCTCATCCTCTGTTATCCCCTTCTCCTCTTGCTCTAAATCTTTCCCAGCATCACGGTCTTTTCAAATGAGTCAGTTCTTCGCATAATGTGGTCAAAGTACTGGAGTTTGAGCTTCATCATCAGTCATTCCAATGAGTGTTCAGGGTTGATTTCCTTAGGATTGACTGGTTTGATCTCCTTGCAGTCCAAGGGATTCCTAAGAGTCTTCTCCAGCACCAGTGTTCAAAAACATCAGTTCTTTGTTGCTCAGCCTTTTGTATGGTCCAACTCTTATTTCCATACAGGACTACTGGACAAACCATAGCTTTGACTAGACAGAACTTTGTCAGCAAAGTAATGTCTCTGCCTTTTAATATGCTGCCTAGGTTTGCCATAGCTTTTCTTCCAAGGAGCAAGCATCTGTTAATTTCATGACTGCAGTCACCATCTGCATTGATTTTGGAGCCCAAGAAAATAAAGTCTGCCACTGTTTCCATTGTTTTTCCATCTATTTGCTATGAAGTGGTGGGATCAGAAGCCATGAATTTCATTTTTTGAATGCTGAGTTAAAGCCACCTTTTTCACTCTCCTCTTTCACCTTTATTAAGAAACTCTTTAGTTTCTCTCTCTCTCTCTCTCTTTTTTCCTATCATGAAAGTGGTGTCATCTGCATAGCTGAGGTTACTGATATTTCTCCCAGCAATCTTGAATGCAAAAGCAGAGACATTACTTGGCTGACAAAATTCTGTCTAGTCAAAGCTTTAGACCTTCTCTGATAGTTCAGTTGGTAAAGAATCCACCTGCAATGCATGAGACCCTGGTTCAATTCTTGGGTCAGGAAGATCCACTGGAGAAGGGATAGTCTACACACTTTAGTATCCTTGGGCTTCCCTTTTGGCTCATCTGGTAAAGAATCTGCCTCAGTGCGGGGGACCAGGGTTAGACAATATCCCCTGGAGAAGGAAATGACTACCCATTCCAGTATTCTGGCCTGGAGAATTCCATGGACCAGACAGTCCATGAGGTTGCAATGAGTCGGACATGATTGAGAGATTTTCAATCAATCAATCAATTATTCTTTATTCCAGTTTGTTCTTTATCTAGCCCAGCATTTCACATGATGTACTTTGCAAATAAGTTAAATAAGCAGGGTGAAAATATACTGACTTGACATACTCCTTTCCTAATTTGAACCAGTCTGTTCCATGTCTATTTCTAACTGTTGCTTCTTGACCTGTATAATAGTTTTCTCAGGAGGCAGATATCTTTTATTCCCAACTCTTCAAGAATTTTCGAGTTTGTTGTGATCCACACAGTTAAAGGCTTTAGCATAGTCAAAGAAGCAGATGTTTTTCTGGAATTCTCTTGCTTTTTCTGTGATCCAAGAGGTGTTGGCAATATGATCTCTGGATTTTAGTAACAGGGAATAAGACAAGTTAGAATATTTGAAGGGAGAAATGTCAGTATTCAGTGACAAAGAAGATGTGGGATGAAGGTGAATAATTTCTAGACTAAATTGTGAATTTGCAGAGTATTTATAGGGAAGTGTTTGGAAAGTCTGGTGGTGGTGATTTATTTGATTCAATGGTAATATGCTCAGGTAGAGATTTGTTAGACATAACAAGAAATTTTCATAGGTAATAATATTCATCCAGTACCCTCATAGAAGTCAAAGTTTAATTTAAAAACAAAATTTTAACCATCTTACCAAACACTTATGTTTTGTTAAATGTGTCCCTTCTCAATATGCTGAGTTGATAACAGTATTCGTCTTCTGCAATGAATGAGTTTCAAACTTGGATGCTTGCTGCCATAAATTGAAATGAAATCACATGTTCATAATATATAAAATTAGTTATAGCTCCGCTGTGGGTCTGACAATCAGGTATCCCAAACTTGGCAAGAACCAAGAAGGGCCAAGTGGCTTTCATAATGTATTTTTAAATGAGAGTCATAAAGAAAACTCCATTTCATTAAGTGCTTGAAGAGAGCTTCTTGAAAATGTACTCATTTACAGATGCCTGGT